>PVKU01008079.1:0-78085 GCA_004027475.1 Anoura caudifer | reverse complement strand
TCACCTCTGTCTTAGGGTCTGTTTCTGGGGACTCAGACCAAGAGCAGGTCTGCTAAGGGAGCAAGAGCAACAGCTGCAACCAGAGGGGAACCCGGTGAGCGAGTCCACTGCCTGCTGCTGAAGCCCCTCAACTCTGCATTCTCCTGTTTCCGGAGCCCGTCCTCCAGAGGGTCAGTGGAGCCCTGGCTCTGCCCCACCAGGGGCAGGAGGAGGCTGCCATGGGGCAGATGCAGGGACAACTGAGAGCAAGTCGGCCTCCCTGCCCCTCCCTGCCTCCCCGGGGTTCTCCTTGCTCAGTCCACCCTCACTGACTGGAGTCTCTAAGTTCCCTGTCTGCCCCTTTGTTTTATTGGAGGGACCCTCCTCTTCAAAGGCATTTCCAGGACTAGGATCCGGGAGGTCTCCCCTGCACAGAGCCCAGGGCCCCTCCAGGTCTTTCATGCCAACTGGTCCCTCCTCTGCCCCCGAACCATCAGCCCCGTCCCCAGGCCCCTGGCTTCCCTGCCCGCCCCACGCAGACGCAGACCTGGGGTGCACAGTGCAGGGAAGCTCGACAGGGGCTTGGAAATGAGGGGGATGATGTCACCCTTACAGTGTCAGCGTATCATCGGGTCACATCGGAGTATCCCCAGGGTGCCCGCAGCCCGTGCCCAGGACAGAGGGGGACTCCGAGCTCAGGAACGAGCCCCAGAGCACGGAGCCCTGGGGGGGCCTCCCCAGTGCTGTGTCTGAGCTTGGCTCAGCCACAGACAAGAGAGATGAGCCCTAAACCCAGGACCTGTGCCCTGTCCAGGACGTCCCCACAGTCAGTGAGCAGGGGGGCTGGGAAGAGGGGGGACGGCACGACTGTCCAAAGGCCTGAGCAGGTGCTGAGGGCTGAGACAGGCGCATCTCCACCCAGATTCGGCCCAGGGGCGGGTGGGCCGTGGAGAGCAGGGAGGGGAGGAAGGAAGCAGGAGAACGCTAGACCCTGCAGCTTTTTCATGACCACATGCAGGGGCCAGGACTCGGTGCTGGGTCACTGAGGAGATGCACAGGGATCTTCAGGCAAAAAATGACAGGATCAGACTGCGTTTGGGAAGTGGTTCTCTGGCAGGCGAGGGGGCGGAGTCAGTCCTTTGTGGGTCTTAATGATCGTCCCAACCGAAAGGCCAAGGACAAAGAGTGTTGGTGCAGGATTTTTGTCACAAATATAATACACCTCTTTATACAAAGCGCATACAGATTTATAAGAAATAACAGAATCTGTCTAAGGAAAAAAGGGGGCAGTGGGGGCAGAAATTGGCCTGTGCAGCTCACTTCCAGAATGTATTTAACTTTCAATATGAAACGTGACCCACCTCACTGTCCTATAAAAGGCCCAGTCGGACAACGCGATCAGTTTTACGCATCCAATCAGTGATGCGAGGGATTGAGAGCCTGGGAAAGGCAGCGGCGCCGCGCGGTAGGTTTCAGAAAGGAGCTTAATATGCTCGTACCGTTCGCCCAAATAACATTTCTCGGAATTTTTCGGGAAATGTATCAGAAAGTCATCAAAAACGTGGAGAAAGAATCTGTGTAAAGCGCACGATTTATAGAAGCGAGTATGTACCATGCACCGCAGTCTTGGGAGCTAAGACGCTACAATGTGACGTCACGTAGCCGTTGACCCAGCTCTGAACTGAGCGAAAACCTCATCAGCTCTGGTTTTTAAAAAAAATGTACATGAGCATAAAATAGAGACCGGGAGGAAATATGCCAAAATGTGTGTAGAAGTTATCATTAGGTGCTGACATTATGGGTGATTTCTGCTTTTTAAAATTGTTTTTCTATTTTTAATATTTCCGTAAAAATACGAGGCTTAGCCCAAACAAAAACAAAAACAAAAACAAAACAAACAAACAAAAACAACAATGAGGATCTGCAGGCCTGGTTACCGACGTCCTGGGCGACCGCTCGGGGCCCAGGAGACCGAGTCGCAGGCGCGTTCCCACGGGCCCCTGCAGCCCTCGCCCCCCACACGGCGACGGAGAACCAGGACCCTCCGGCTTCTGAGCCCCGCTGTGCGCCGCGAGCGTCGCGCGCTCGGTCCCGGTGAATCCGCCGGCGCCTCCCGGAGCAACGTCGTCAATGACAACATTCCCGTTTCGCAGGGAGAGGAGCTGAGGCCTCCCGGCGCATCCTGGAGTTTTCCGTCCCATTTCCTCCGTCCAGCCCCTGAGCGCGGAGGCCGCTCTGTGCGCCGCAGACCGCACAGGCGGCCACGTGCCGTCGGGTCCCTCGCCGCAGGACTTCCCTTCCAGAGTAAATACCTGGGGACGCGCGGGCGGCGCCCCGAGCTCCTCCCTGCCTTCCCGCCCTCCCCCCGCGGGCCTTATTAACTGCGCCCTGGCGGCGGCCTCTCCGTGCGCGCAGAGGCCCCGGGTCGGCGTCTGCGGTCGTCCCAGCCGGGTGCGCTCCTCTGCCTCTGCGCCCCCAGCCGACTCACCGCGGCTCCTTCCCGCCGGTACCCTCCGACCCCTCCCCTTCTCCTGCTCTCCGTTGCCCGGACTCCACCGCTGCCTCCGTCGCTGCATCATCCTTGCTAAAGGCAAACACCAACTTTCTGTATTTGAAAGAAGAGGGTTTGGGGCTTTTTAAAAGCACAGTTGTTCCAAGATTTGCTCATTTAATTGCACCCCACTAACGGGCACTACGTCTCACCGTTCCCGTCCCCCAGGTCCCCTCGGGGTTTCAGACCGGTTTTGTTGCGCTACGCGCGCCTGATCGGACTTAGGGGGGCGGGGGTGGGCGGGGGGCGGCGGGACGCCTCCGTGCGAGGACTGGCACCTCCCGAGGGTTGGGGGGGGGGCCTGGGGAGAACGGTGTCCGGAGGGCCTGGGTCACCTCCTGGCCGTTGTCTCCTAGACTCCAGCGTTGGTAGAAGATGGCAACTTCCCGCAGCCCCTGCCTGCACGGGGGGCTGCTCACCCTCCTTCTTCTCCAGCTGCTGGGGCTGCATTCAGGTGCGTCTCCCCTCTGTCCCCGGCCTGCGGGGCCATTCGGTTTCCCCCGGAGGCTACCGCGGGGCCCCAGGGGGACTCGGTCGGGCGGTCCCGGGAATAACAGGAACGGTGGCAGGGACGTGGTCCTTCGGCGGGTAGCCTGGTCTTGGTCATTCCTCAGCCCCCTGTCCCCATGCTGTGTGACCCGCCCGGTTTTCTGACAGCTCACTTCGACGTGGTCGGGCCCCCGGAGCCCATCCTGGCCCAGGTGGGCGACGACGCGGAGCTGCCCTGCCACCTGTCGCCGAACGCGAACGTGAACGCGGCCGGCGCGGAGCTGCGGTGGCTCCGGGAGCGGGAGTCCCCCGCGGTGCTGGTGCACCGGGCCGGGCGCGCTGAGGACGCGGAGCAGATGGCCCGCTACCGGGGCAGAGCCGCGCTGGTGCAGGACGGCCTCGCCCAGGGCCGCGTGGCCCTCAGGATCCGCGGGGTCCGGGCCTCGGACGACGGGGAGTACCGGTGCCTCTTCAAGCAGGACGACAGCCACGAAGAGGCCAGCGTGCGCCTGAAGGTGGCCGGTGAGTACAGCGGGTGCCTCTCTCCGTGACTTCCGTGCGGTGCCCGTCCTCCTACGGGTGTCCTGGCAAACTTTCATACATTCCCCAAATCCCGCGCAGGTCGGACCGGGTCAGCAGGCCTAGCATGGAAGGGTTGGGGCCGAGGGTGCAGCGAACCCGGAGAGTTGCTCTTCTTGTAGAAATTTATTTCACGCAACTCCTGCCTTTTCCTCTGGATTTTAGGATAAGCATTTCCTCATTGTATGAATGAAATCCATGTAGGACGTGAGAGCCCTATGACATATTAGTACTCCAGGCGTACCTGGTCGAGTCCCAGACCTGAACGCTCACCTGGCGTCTCTGCTTCAACATCAGCAGAGGCCCTGGGTGAGCGACCCCATGCATGCGTGGAAGCTGCTTGATGGGTTAACACCCAACATCATGTCCCCTGATTTCCTAAGATCCTGAAGCATGCCTGCGCATTGACCCACTTGGAAAAGGTGTTGCTTTTATTTCCGTTTTTTTTTTTTTTGTTTGTTTTTTTTGGGGGGTTTTTTTTTGCATCAAGCCCAAATTCAGGTGGCCACTGCAAGGAACACGGTAAGCGTTCAGGGGGTAAGTGTGCCCAGGCCCGACTTTCCCACTCCCTGGGCATCAAGCGGGTCTCTTCCGGAGCCGTGTTTCCTCTGGTAAAACCTGGAAACATCTACCCTGCAAGCTTCTGCAAGGCTAAAGCAAAATTAGACAATGTGTGGGGAGCTGTCAACTCCAAAAGCATTCTGCACCTGTGCCTCCGGCTGCTCTAAAATGCGTGAGACACAAATACGTTGCCCTTCGTGTATGCGTTCGAGTGCAGACAGTTTGAAAACCTCGGGTGAGATCCGGGTCCCTGCCTCCCCACAGGCAGCATCACCTGGAACTCAGTTTTCCTTTTAGAAAGTTGCCTTAAACTCGTATTACGAAACCCTAGAGGGTTGGTATCATCAAGCTGTCACTGTCACCTTTTGCGAGTGACAGGCACCTTTGAAAATCTGCTGAGAGTGGCAGCCCCCTTCCTGAGGAGTACGCACATTCTGCCATGTACACTTCCACCCGGGACACGGGTTTAAGCTGATGGTGATGGACGTGTATTTAAGGACTCTTCTCTGTGGCTCAGCATTTTTTTGTGCTCTGTGGGCATGTAAGAAAACAATCAGGCTGAAGAGACCAGAAAAGCAGATGTTGATTTATGTTAAGACATAATGGTTGGAGGGAAATGAGGTGGAAACCATTTAAGAAAATTTCTGAGTCGGTATCACAGGTAAAGGGAATGTAAAAGCTATGATCTCAGTGCAAAGGTCCTCCAGCCAGCTCTTTCTCCTCAAGGACATGCCTTCTCTGTTGATTTTTTTAAAAAAGATTTTTATTTACTTATTTTTAGAGAGAGGGGAAGGAAAGGAGAAAGAGAGGAGGAGAAACATCAACATGTGGTTGCCTTTTGCAAGACCCCTACTAGGGACCTGGCCCACAACCTAGGCATGTGCCCTCACTGGGAATTGAACCTACAACCCATTGGGTCACAGGCCTGTGCTCAGTCCACTGAGCCACACCAGCCAGGGCTCCATTACCTGCCGTTGGTCTTGGTGTTTGTGCTGACTGGACAGGCACCCCATGTCTTCCCACAAAACCCACCTTCAGCCACCAAATTCCAGCTGGCAACCCTCTCTAATGAGGTTATGAAATTCCTCTCATTGACACCTCAGTTTCCTTGTGTGATGAACAATGGAGAGGAGTCCCCCTCATTCCCCATCCCCTTGTGCTTTTCGTTCTTAGACTCTGTCGCCCTGTGCCCAGGGCTCCCAGAGGCGTGCCTGGTGAGGGAGTCAGACCAGCCTCTCTCTCCACAGCTCTGGGCTCTGATCCTCATGTCCACATGGAAGTTCAAGGGAATGGGGAGACCCGGCTGGAGTGCACCTCGGTGGGATGGTTCCCAGAGCCCCAGGTGCAGTGGAGAACACCCCAGGGAGAGGAGTTCTCATCCACGTCGGAGTCCAGGGACCCCGACGAAGAAGGCCTGTTCTCTGTGGCAGCTTCGGTCATCATCAGGGACACCTCCTTGAGCAATGTGTCCTGCTGTATCCGCAACGTTCTTCTAGGCCAGGAGAAGGAAGCAGAAATTTCCATACCAGGTCAGTGACTCCCATACTGGGTTCCAATTTGACGCAGCTTCAGGGCCATGCCACCTGGGACACCTGTGCTGTGATGTCGTGGCAGAGCCGTCTACTTCCTCCACCTCAAACCCTCCCACTGACTTGAGGGAGCCCCGCCAACTCACTTGAAGTGCAAAGATTCTGAAGGCAGGAACTGTGCCTGGACCTGACAGAAATTCCAGATTTTCTGTCCTAGGGGATACGACTCAGACAGAGAAGCTTGGTCCTGGGAGGCCTGCCTGATGCAGAGACTGTCTCCTTGAGTGACCACGGAGACTAAGGTCCCCTGTCCCCACCCGCCCCTCCCTCCTCCCCACCCCAGGCCAGCACTCTGTCCCTGTCTTCAGGAAGCAGTTCTCACCACCCCCACACTCAGCCCTGGCCCAGGAGGGACTGTTCCTTGCCCTTTGGCCATTGAGTCCTCCGCTGTTGCGGCAGAAGTGGTGTTTCCTCTTCCTGATTTCCTCCCCTCCTCCCCTTGGCCTGGAGCATCCTCCACTGACCCTTAAGGAGGGGTTTCCATAACAACGTGAATTAGTCCATCTTTTCTGTACTTCACAGGTTCCGCCCCCAAGTGACTCTTGTTCATCTTCATTCCTCTCTTTTTCTGCTCTTTCCTTTCTAAGACCTAATACATTTTTGAAAAACCCGAAGGCATTGGGGGTACTGTTTTCTCCATGGGAGGAGTGGGAGAGGTTCAGGTTATCTATCTCGTCTTCCAAGTCCCTTCGGAACCAGAAGAGAAGCTGGACTTGCTCAAAGTTTCTCAACAAATGTCCATTTTTGCGGACTTGGTTTCAGCTCCCTTCTTCCCACGACTGACCCCCTGGATGGTGGCTGTGGCTGTCATCTTGATAGTCCTGGTAGTTCTCACCACCGGGTCCATATTTTTCACCTGGAGACTCTACAGGGAAAGATCCACACAGAGGAATAATGAAATCAGCTCTACGGGTAAGTAAGTCGTTGAATCCCAGGCGACTTGCCAGGAGCGCTTCTGAGTGAGGTCAGAGCCAGGTCCTTCAGGGTGACTGCCAGTGGAAGATACTTGACTCTAGAATTCCGAGAGTCAGGGGATTGCACGGCCCCTGAAGTCACTGATATGCAGCCTGAAGAAGAGCAGAGGCCCGGGCGCAGGGGGGCCGGAGCAGGTGCTAACAGACAGTAGACCTGGTGTTCAGCCCGAGGCTCTGCCCCACTTTCCCCCGTTTTCCCAGCAATGATTGAAGATCTGAGCCCAAGCCAGTAGGAACTTCCTGCAAACTTCCTAGAAAACAAAACCATCCTTGTTCTTCATCGTTGACACCGGTTCAGTAGTCGGGCCCCAGGGAGCAGTTGCGATTCACAGGCGCTGCTTTGTGTGCCTCCCGCCATGCCCACCTCGGAAGGTCACTGGGTATTTCTGTTTGCTTTCCAGAGAAACTCCTGGAAGAGCTCAGTAAGTTCCGACTTCTTGTTATTACACCTGCAAGGTTTCCCCCCTTGTGTATAAAACCTGTCCATGACTGCCTGTCTCTCGTTGCAGAGTGGAAGAAGGCCACGCTGCATGCAGGTCAGTGGCTGTCAACTTCCCGGGGGCTCTAGGGCGCCATTCCCCCAGGGATTCAAAGCCCTACGTGGCTGGGAAATAAAAGCACCCACACGGGTAGTGACGAGGATGGAGAGGGGAGGGCTGATGGCAAGTGGCCTCCACTTTTCCTTGAGGCACATGGCAGCCTTGGGAGGTGGCGGGAGGACAAGCCCCGCTGTACACCGGGCGCTGGGCACTGGGGGAAGAGGGAAACGGAGACAGCGGCAGGCCTGACAGCCCCTAGGCTGCTGCCCCACCTTTGGAGGGGGAAGGACAGGTCTCAGAGCCTCACACTCACTCACGCTCACACCCGCTTCCCCTCTCTGTCTAGTCGACGTGACTCTGGATCCAGACACCGCCCACCCCCACCTCTTTCTGTACGAGGATTTCAAGTCGGTCCGGCTGGAGGACGCTCGCCAGAAAGTGCCTGAGAAACCAGAGAGATTCGACTCCTGGCCTTGCGTGCTGGGCCGGGAGGCCTTCACCTCGGGGAGACATTACTGGGAGGTGGAGGTGGGGGACAGGACCGACTGGGTGATCGGGGTGTGTAGGGAGGATGTGGCAAGGAAGGGATTTGACCCCATGACTCCCGAGAATGGGTTCTGGGCTGTGGAGCTGTATGGCAATGGGTACTGGGCCCTCACGCCGCTGCGGACCCCCCTTCCCCTGGCAGGACCCCCCCGCCGGGTTGGGGTTTTCCTGGACTATGAATCAGGAGATGTCGCCTTCTACAACATGGCCGATGGGTCCCTTGCCTACACTTTCTCCAACGCCTCTTTCTCTGGCCCCCTCCGACCCTTTTTCTGCCTGTGGTCCTGTGGCAAAAAGCCCCTGACCATCTGCCCCGTCACTGATGGGCTTGAGGGGGTCACAGTAGTTGCTGATGCCACGGACCCGTCCATGGAGATCCCACTGTCCCCAATGGGCGAGGATGCTGCCTCTGGGGACACAGACATGCTTAATTCTAAACTAATCTCTACCCAGCCCAGCCAAACGGCACCTTAAGGACCACCCCAGCTGAGCGGTTGGTTCCCCTTTGCTCCCTGTCTGCTTCCCCCCGCCCCATGGTCCTCGATTGCCAGCTTCACCCAGCTCTCCAGCTTCCTGTCGTGTAGGGATCCTTAGCCAGGAAAGTGGCATTGCTGTTGCCAGAAAGTATGGGGTGTAGGACCTTCCAAATCTGTTTCTGTACCAGTGCTCAGAGGCCAAGGAGGTGAGTCTTCAATACTTCTCTTCTCCTATGCCTTGAAGCCAAATCCTAAGGGGAAGGACTTGAAACAAACTCAAAAGAAAGCTCAGGGATTGAGATGCGGTTAGGTTGTCATGGGGTTGTGACAGAGACATCCAGGTGTCCAGACTAGGGGCACATAGAGGAACAGGCAAGCAGACACCTCAAAGGGTTTTGGGAACATGAGACCGAGGCTGAAACCCCATAAAGACACCTGGAGGGGATCTCGTGATGGAAGGAAGCAAGGTGACCCCAGGCCAGTGATGTGCGTACAGCTGGCCTGTCCCCGCAGGGTTAGGCCTGCGTCTCCAATTCCCCGAGCCTGCGTGCAGGGCGGAGGAAACGGCCCTGCTGGTGCGGGATCTGAGCCGTGGGCAAGGCGGAGCAGGAGGAGACACCAGAGCAGGCCCAGGGTGTCAGCCGCAAGCTGGCGCAGCAGCGGGTTTTAGACAGAACCCAGGGCTGTGTGCAGAGCTGTCTCTCAGAGCCTGTTCCGCTCTGCACCGGCTCGCTGCTGCCTCGCCTGGGGGTCACTCCGCCCCCACTCTGTGGGCTCCGTAGTCTCCACTTCTCTTCAGGAGGAAGAGAAACTCTCCGTTTCAGAGGCATTTCCAGGAATCATCCCTCGGCGACACCACCACCACTTCATCAGCCTCTGTCGCAGCCTCGGGCCCCCTCAGCCTCATCCCAACGTCCTGTTTAACCCCACGAGCACACCTGCAGTCAGCACCAACTGCTCTCTAATCCCACACGGCGCCCCGTGCACCGCCCCCCCTCCCCCCACGCGGAGCCTTCCCACCATGCGCCTCTCCTCGGGTCCCCTGAATGCGGTGTCTCTACTCTGATTGCTCCCGCCTGTATTTGCCTATCTGCCTTTTCCTTGTACCCCTGGCTTGTCTGGCCAAAGGGCCACAAGTGTATCCACATCTCCCACTTCGATTGTGTTTTTCCAGCGTTCAATGTCCTTCGCCAGGGGCGTAACCTAATAAATAAGTCCGTCTGATTTCTGAAAGCAGCACCTGCACCTCCCTTTATTCCAACAAGTGGAACTGAAACAAAAACAGAGGAAACTGCATGGGAGTGCTGCTTGCCAAGCAATGTGGTTCTATTCACCCAAGACTCATCCCAGACCCCGTGGCCGTGGGCCCACCAGGGCCAGTGGCACAGGGGTTGTGGTCCCATGAGGGTCCAGACACTTACAGAAAGGCCCAGTGCCAGTGGCCCTGCCCTCAGCCCCTGATTGGGTGGTAACTCCATTTCCACTACTCAAAAGGTAGTTCCTGGTGAGGTCAGTGAGGCCGCATCTCTCAGAATTTTAACAGGACTTTTTCCAGGAGGAGGAAATGATTGGGGAAGTTTTAATGGTGATGCCTTGTACCTGGGAAACAAACAAACTTGGGTGACCTCTGGAAACCACTGTTGAAGGTCCTCCTGGTTCAGCCAGACGCCCTGTTTCTCCTGCTTTGCCCCAAGCCAGGATCAGGAGCAGCTGGTTTTCCAGAAGCCCTGACCTTACCAAGGTTTAACCAGCTCTGCTGCCCAGAGGGACAGCATGTGAGTCTCCAGTGTCCTTTACTCACCCTGCCTCAAACACCGTTCACACTGCCCCCCCCTCCCCACCATGCCACCCACCCACCCTGGATCCTTGGCAGAAGGACACGGTTTATCCCTGCTTTAGAAGTATTTGTTTGTGTTCAAATTGTGCTTCTAGAAAGCCAAAGGGAAACAAAGCCCAAACTTTCTTTAGAATACTTGGGAAGCTCAGGCAGTTGCTTTGCTGGTTTAGTGTGTAATGTGTATCCTGACATGTGAATGTGAAACCTCACCCAGAATAGATGCGGCTGCCACAGGGACCCCGCGCTGAGAATAGAAAGAGAACCGGTCACAGATTTTAATCAGCCGCCTCCCTCCCCTTCCCTTTTCCCCTTCAAGGAAAACGGTCCTGCCTTTCCCCAGCTCTGGCCTCGGGCCTGCCCGGCCCAGGAAGACCTTTATCTGATGAGCCTGGAGGCCCCCTCCGGCTGCCGCGCAGCGCCAGTGCGGCGCTGGCTGGAAGCCTGGTGTCAGGCGCCCTCTTTGCCAGGTTTACTAGACACAGAAACTATTCACCCTTCTGTTTTCCTTCTAAAACCATTTATTGCAGCGTGATATCCATTCAGAAAAGTCCACCAGTCTTTGGTGTACAGCTAGATAAACCCAGAACAAGCGGCGAGACCCCCGGCCCCTTACGCGTTGTTGGGTTATGGGGTCGGCTTTCGGCGGCCGCTTTGCACCGGCTGCTGCGGCCTTCTCTCCAGCGCATCTGTCAGTCCTCCCTCGGATGGAAACGCTGCGTGCGGACGGTGGGAGCGCGTCCACCGGGGGTCTTCCCGGGAACCAGGGAACGATCGGAGATTATGATGTTGCTCGTAGTGTAACTTGGGCGACTTTGCCTTCCGCTTTCCCTGGTTCCTTTTGCGCTTGCGGAAAAAATACCTGTGGCTCAAAAATACAAGAGCAGAAAGGATGGAAGTTTTCTTCCAAAGAGCCACTCATCCTCGTATCCTGCTTTTGTAAATAAGAACCGTCCTCAGACCCGTGTAAAACGTTATCGTGAAACTACCTGGGGAAAAGTACCCTTCAGACCTCACTTCGATCACCCATCCCCTCCGCTGAAGGAGGAAAAGCCACAAAAAGGCCCCGCTGGGATTCGAACCCAGGATCTCCTGTTTACTAGACAGGCGCTTTAACCAGCTAAGCCACGGAGCCGGCACGCCGGCTCCTGTCCAAATCGATGAGGAAAGAGGAAACTAGCGGCTTTTTGTTCGGTGGGCTGATTGGTTTTCCCTCCACGAGACTCAGGAGCAGCCCAGGAGCTTCCCCAGACTCTAGAGATGAACCTCCCCCTCGGCCCAGCAGACCCGAGAAACCGCGCCGCTGCAGGAAAACAGGAAGAGAGGACCAGTCACTCTCGCACGGAGACACGCCTCCGGGTCGTGCGACACCTGGACACTAGGACACTTCTAGCACCTAGAACCGGGCCGTGCAGGAAGCAAGCTCTCTATTCTCCATGGCACGGTTTTTAACTAAAATTCCAGCCATTCCTTACCTCGAGTCTTTGCGTAAATTTGGTTTCCGAATGCCTGCTTCTAGCTTGTCCCGTTAGCCAATGCAGTTGCAGAGTTGCACCTCGAACGTTCAAGGCTTGCCAGTTAAAACCTAGTCTTGGAAAGAAATGAAAGAGCCATCCCCTCTCCTCTGCGGCTCCGGAAGGAGACACGCTTTCTCGTCCTCAGACTTGTGCAAGGGATCTGTTTTTGATGAGGTATCACATTGAGAGCTTTCACAAGAATTTCTACTTTGTTATGGGGGCTTGTGACCGCTCCCGATTCATTCTATGCTCTGTAAAGTAAACCTGTCCTTGGGAATATAATTTGAACAAATGACTTCAGGGAAACTCGGAACAGTTTACAACTTGGCGCCAGAGCTGTGCAAGTATCTTCCCTAATGAGGCCTGTAATTACGATTGCCTGTCTTGCTTAGTATCTGTTGTTAGAGTGGTAATGCTGAAATCAACTGTGTTTGTCTGATTTCTCTGAAACACTACAAGGCACTTACTTCCACCTACCTCCATGGGTGGGGGTTCCCCGCCTCTGCTGGGTTTATTTCTGCTAAAATTTGGAAGTCAGTGAACTCAACAATACAGTTGGATTGAATCGCCATGAAATAAACACCTATTCTTTAATATTATAAGATGAGCCATCATATCATCCACGTGCCTGGAGCCAGGATGGCTTTGGCCAAACCGTGGCAGACTTTCAGAAAGACAGCAGAGCCTGCTGTATCTGGTTTGCCGTTTTCCCTTTGACTGGCAGCTGTCAAAATCGGCCCAGAAATTCTGGGAAGTCAAAGTTGTTTAACAAGCCCCAGGCAAATCTTGGGAGAAAGGTGAGGCTTAGAACAATCGCTTTTAGAAAAATCTGGGCATGAACACTCAGTCTTCTACTCAGTTCCCGGTGTGGCCGTCAAGGACCACGGAAAGGCCCCTCAAGCTGGCTTGGTTCCACACACCTGACATTGGAAAAGGTACTGATCTCTGAGTCACAGACGCTGGCAACAATGTGAAGAAACGTGGGAGTGGCCAACGGTGCCGTTTTCCCATTTGCTTGGGAGAGAAACCAAAAATGGAGTAGTCTGTGAACTTAGATGGGAAAACATAATTTTGACTATTTAACAAGTGATCACTGAAATTTTGTGTTTTCTTCCATTATGAATATAGCCAACAATCACAGCTGTATTTTGTCAGTTTTGACTTTATCACTCTTGGGAATCACAAATATTTTCTTCCAAATTTGACAAATTTCTCAATATATCATTATGCTCATTACTGCTTTGAAATTTCAGTATTTATCAGATGTCCTGCTGATGTTATCATTTAGTGCATTAATAAAGGAGCACAAGTATTACTGTACCATACATTCTTAATATTTTAAGAGCATATTTCAATATAATTGGTTTCCTTCTGAAATCTTATGGATTTATCTTTTTACGTATAGTTAAAACTATTATTCCAGGATGGAGTCCATAAGCACCAAACTGCCCTTCGGGACAGAACAAAACCTGGACAGACGGCGCCTGTACTGTGCTCCAGAGAAGAAACCATGACTACGTCCACCTTAGTAGGAGCAGGAACATGAGTATTTTTCGTAAGGACTGTGGCGACCTCACCAACTGAAGACCAGTATTCTCTAATCTCAGTGTATCCCTTCTCCGTGTCAGGCAGGTTCACCCCCTCTGTTTAGTACCCCTCGCGTGATTCTCGGCGCTCACAGGGCCTGGGGATAATGCTTCCTCCTCAGAAACGTGGAGAGGCTGACAAGCACACAGGAGAAACACTTCTGGGTTTCCTGGGCAAGTAAACAAGTGAGCATTCGTGTGCGTGCCAGCTGTTTTCCAAGGTGTCCTGTTCTGAGATGTAGGTCCCAGGCAGAGAGGGTGCTTAGCACAGTCTTGCTTAGTAAGTTTTAAAAAATAACTTCTCTTAACGACCCAAGAAGAGACAACAAAGAAAGTCAGATCGTGCCACTCTGCAATGGCTTCCAGTTTCCTAGGGTGGCAGCCGAAGTCCTTACAAAGGCCTGCGAGGCCCAGGTCCTGGCCCAGGGCTGCTGCCCCTGTCCACTCGGCACTGGCCCCTCACGTCACTGGACTGGCCTAGGCTGGCTCCCACTTTCAGGCCTTTCCCTGAGGATTAACCCGCTCCCAGATGGCTCTGCTCCCCAATATCCGCATTTGTCTGTCGTCCACACAGTCTCTGCTGGGCTTTTCTATTTCTCCACGAAGTTTTGCTTCGTTTTTCTCCAAGCGCTCACCAGCATTATTTTACTCATTGAACCGTAAATATGGGTCAGATGATGCAGGACGGAGGGAGGTGATGCTGGGGTGAAGAGGGACTGGGCTGCCTCCTCTGCCGAGAAAGGAATCCCAGCCTAAACAATCGCAACCTGTAGCGAATTTTTATGAGTTTGAGACAAACTGACACACAGGGAAGCAAGATCTCAAATGCTCTGGAGAATGACAGTTTCATAGCCTGTCTGCACTTGGAATAAGGGAGAGAAGGTGGGAGAAAACGAGGTGCAGGAGAGTTAACACGACCGTGTGGTCCCTGGAGGTTGGTTTCGCCTCCGAGGGGCCTGAGGGAGAGAATTTCGTCTGGCGTGTCCTATGAGTGTAAACCTAAATGCACAAGGACGATGGACAAAGTTTGCTTAAGGCGAAAATACCCTTTTACTAAAGAATCATACACCGGGCGTGACTCCCCACCACGACCTGCCCAGGTAGGGGCTTGTGTTCAGATCACCTCGTAAGGTTACTATCGGTCGCTGATTTATGACTGAGCCCTTTTTCGTTCACAGGGCCCAGGGGCTGGTGTGAACCCGGGAAGGGGCGCAGGTCTGCCAGGGCCGCGGACCCGGGGAGGAGAAGGGGACCGGCTTTCAGCGGGATCGCAGACTCGGCGGGGAAAGGGCGCCGCCGTCTGGCCTCCGACGGACATGCCCGCCGTCTGGTTTCTGATGAAGAAAACACGTCGCCGACGGGACCTCGCGCGGGCCAGTGGCGCAATGGATAACGCGTCTGACTACGGATCAGAAGATTCCAGGTTCGACTCCTGGCTGGCTCGGCGGGCGCAGATATATTTTACTTCCTCCTCTGAGGACGCGAGAGGAGCTCACGGGGTAGAAAGGCGCCGCAGCAGGCGGAGGAGCCTCGTCGCGCAGCAGACACCTGCGCCGTCCCCGCGGCGCGCCCGCAGCCATGCACCCCGGCGAAGAGCCGCGGGGGTGAAGGAACTTCAGATGTGGAGATTCAGGTTGAGGGATTTCGGTAATAATGAAGGATCAGGCGTAAAGATCGGAGCCTCCCTTTTGTTTTCCGGGATCCGGTCATTTCCGGTGTAAACTGGAGGGTCGGGAGCAGGGTGCGGGGAAAGGAAGATTGACGCGCGCAGGCGCATAGGGCGAGGGTGGTGCGCCAGGCAGGAGGGGCGGAGTTTGTGGGATGAAGAGCCAGACCCCGCAGCACTTTCCCTCAGCGTTTCCGTAGTGTAGTGGTTATCACGTTCGCCTCACACGCGAAAGGTCCCCGGTTCGAAACCGGGCGGAAACAACCCAATTTTTTTTTTTCTTCCCTCCACTATGGAATGAATTTTCTAAATAACTATTTCGCTTGATTTTTTTAAATTTCACACCCTCGTAAACACCTGCATCCTCTTCCTGTCTTGCACGCCCGGGGCTGTGGTGCTGACGTGGGTGCGGAGTCGGGCGGTCGCAGGAGGGGAGACGCGGCCCGGGCCCCGGAAGCGCATCCCCAGCTCGCGGCCTTCCTGCCCGCGGATCTCCGGCCGCCCACCCCGCGAGGGGACGGCCTGGACACTCGGTGAGTGCGGGGCCTCCGGGCGCCTCCTCTCGCGACCTGGGACGGCGGGGTCGGCGGCGCCACGGCAGCCCCAGCGGGGAGGTCGCGGCGGGCGGTACCTCCGCCTCGGAGTTCGAGGCGGCCCCTGTGGGCCACCCTCCGAGGGGCCATCGACCGGCCCAGGCTTCCTCCCCTCGGCCTGCGCTCCCCTCAAAGGCGGGAAGACCCCGAAGTTAAGAGACGGACCCGCTGCCGCGCCGGTTTCCGGCAGGACCTGCGCCCTGCTTGGCCTTGACCTGTGGGGCACCGGGCCGGCGGCCACGTGAACAGGATCATCAAACGCGTTCCTGCGAAACAGGTCTCGCTATTGCACCTGTCGGGCTCAGGGCGCCTTTTTTTAGACGCGGCATCTTCACGGCTGTTGTTTCCATCCCTATTTCTAAGGGTCAGAAGCAGTCGCTCAGATCCCGTTGCTCGGGTTCCCTCAGTGCGTGGCGTGACCGGGACGTTGGTGACGTGTTTGTGTCGATAAGGAAAGGGCACTCCTTCCCTAAAGACCTGTTTTCTGTGTTTAACCAGGCTGCTGGGCTCCGGGCTCCGTTGCCTTGCCGTCCTCACGCCTTAGACCCGTGTTTTTCACCTCGCCGAGTCCCTTGCTAGCCGGACAGTGAGCTGGGGCCTGAGCTCAGTTCCCGTTTGTCCAAGATAGTTTGGTTCGCAGCCCCGTCTGCACCGCTCAGGGGGCAGGGGCCCGGGGGCCGGGCCGGGGACGGAGTTGTCCCCTCCGCCTTTCCCTTGCGTCGGAGCAGAGCGGTGCGCCAGCTGGGAAGGCGGGTGCGCGTGGTGGCAGCTTTCCCCACGCCTGTGGCTCAGCGCACGTGAGACCCCGCCTGTCCCACCTTCCCTGTGGCCCCCATCCCCTGTGTGGTAAGCCCCGTGAGCCGCCAACACAGAAGGAAGCCAAGTCCAGTTTACTGGCTAATGAGTTTAACAGGAGATTTAGTGCAGAAGCGCTGCCCTGGGCGGCAGGGCCGAGGGGTCTCCTCGGCCATCCCCAGGCACGCGGTTTCGTGGACGAATCGCGGGACTGCGCGCCCGAGAGGAACATGGGCGATCCCAGGGGCCCGCGCCGGGTGTTAGTCGAGCTTCCCGGGAACACGTCCAGGCGCAGCTCCAGACAGAGCTCCCGGGATTCTGTGACTACACGGCGCCCTCTTGTGCGCCCCAGGACTTGGAGACTAGCGTCAGGGCAGAGTCGCTTGGGTTCCGAACACGCTCCCTAACCCCCCAAATGGGAACTCAGAGTGCGGCCTTACCTGACATTTCCTTCGAAAAGTAGGGGACTCACTGACACCATGTAACCTCCTTTCCTCTCTAATCATTCCTAGGCCTTCCTGGAAATAAAATGATTTTTTTTATCCAATGGCCCCTTTTCATTATTTGTGTATCTGTAGGGTCTCTGGAAAGTTAGCAGCCACCTGATCTCCTGATAAGTTCCCTAAAGGTGAGTTTCAAGAAACTAATCAGTTTTCATATACTCAGATACAGCATCTAGCCAGTGGCCTGTTTGCCTTGACCTTATCTTTATTGTCACCTGCTGTGCTTTAATGATCATGGCCCCGTGTTGAGAAGGGAATCCAACACCGAACCAAGAAGAGGCTGTCAGCACTTCCATACCAGGAATGGGTGGCAAACACGTTTGGAGTAAGATGGAAGGAGAATGAATGGTGCGCAGTGCTGTAAAACAAAAGCTCACTGTTTGGTTTGTGAATTGTGATAAAGAAGACACCTACTAAGAAGGGCCTCTGGTGGCAAACTGACCTAGAATTTTAAGTAAAAGAAAGAAGGAAGGAAAAAGAGGAAAGGGAAAAAAGGAAAGAACCTAGCAGCCATTTGCGCACAGGCTGGCTACCCCTCACTTGTCCCCCTGCTGAGCAGCCTGCCTCTGGCTGCAGCCACGTGTTTCTTCCAGCTGAGCCATCTCTATAAAGGAATTCTTAGAATCCTATTTCAACCACTAGGCCTGAAGCTTTTCGCATCCAATCAGCACCTTTATTCTGACCAAGAACAATGTCTTGAACCAATCAAAAGGCAACCATTTAAAGTCTTCAGTTGCATGAGGACAGACCAGTCAGGAACCGGGAGTGGAAACTTCTGTCCCCACAAGCCATCTCTCCTTTGGCTCAGAGTGGAGTTTCCCTTTGCACCGAGGTTTGAGTTTTGCAGAGCTGAGACACCACAGGGGGAGTAGACCGTGAAGGAGCTGAGCTGAGCAGGGAGCACAGTGAGGGAAGAGCAGGGAGTGCCCAGCGAATTCCACACAAGCTTTTCAGTAAAAGCTGTGCAACGAGAGAACAGAACTGTTTCTCCTCAATCTTAACCTCTGTTCCCAGAGTCCCTCACAAGGCGCCAAAGGAAATCATGATGCACACCCAGCTTTGGTCCTTCCCTCTCTGTACAAATCTCATCTCTCCCTCTAAAGAAGGAGGAAAAATGCAAATTTTCCAGAAGTTCTTGTTAAATTAAAAATATGGGGAAGAAAAATAGATAATTTGATGTTTTAGTACCATTTCTGGTGGTTGCTTTTGTTGACTAAGAAACATAAAAACCAAATCTAACTTTTCTCAGAAAATGCCATGTTTGCTCACTATATCAGGTGGCGAGGTCAGCAAATCCCTCTTCCAAAACACGCACAGACATGCACACACTCAACATTCTGGAGCAATTCAGAGATGAAATACTTTTTTTTCCAATTTGATGGGTGTAAAATATATCCTACCATTTTAGAATGCATTCTCCCATATTACTAATGACGTTGAGCATATTTTTATGTACTTACTATTCCTGCTTCTTTTAAGAAGGGCTTAACACTTTGTCCCATTGTTTTTAAATTCTCATTTTGTCCTTTCCTTGTGGATCTATAGGAATTCTTTATATATTCTGGATTCTAATCCTTCATCAGTTATATGTGTAATGAATATCTTTGGTAAGCTTTTAACTTATTTTTTACATTTTATGCTATCTTTTTAATATACACAAATTATTAATTTTTTAATTATTTACTTATTTATTTTTATAGAGGGGGTGGGCGAAAGAGAAGGAGAGGAACATCAATTATGGTTGCCTCTCGGGCATCCCCTACTGGGGACCTGGCCCACAACCCAGGCATGCGCCCTGACTGGGAATTGAACTGGCCACCATTGGTTCTCGGGCTGGCACTCAGTCCACTGAACCACATCAGCCAGGGCAAAATTATTAATTTTAATATAGTCACGTGAATTTTGTCAGTCTTTCCCTTTATGGCTTAAACTTTTTGCGTCTTGTTAAACTCTAGGAGCAGTGTAAGGAAGACAGAAGAGCCCCCTGGACCAGCAGAGCCACCGGCGGAGCCCTGCAGCCGCCATGCCCAAGAGAAAGGTGAAAGGAGACGCCAAAGGTGACAAAGTGAAAGTGAAGGATGAGCCCCAGAGAAGGTCTGCACGGCTGTCTGCTAAGCCTGCTCCTCCAAAACCGGAGCCCAGGCCTAAAAAGGCCCCTGCACACAAGGGGGAGAAGCTTCCCAAAGGAAAAAAGGGGAAAGCAGATGGTAGCAAGGATGGTAACAACCCTGGGAAAACCCGAGATGCCACCACATCCCAGTCACAGAGAGCAGAAGGCACCGGGGACAAGTGAAGAGGACGTTTTAAATAGTTCTGTACTTCTAATGACTCCACCGTTTGAAATGCTATTTTTTAAATCTGTTTTATTAAAATGTAGGGTTTTTTAAAGTTGTGTTGTTAGCACACAAGACACTCTGTTGCTGTCTGTTGTGGAAATGTCAAATGCCACTAACAGAGTGTTTAGGAGCTAGACTGAAATGGGGGGAAGTCGGGCTTTCTGTCCTTGCTTTTGAAGGTTATTCTTGGTCCCATGCACACGTCAGCACTGTGGCTCAAAAGCCTTGCAGTGTGGGGAGGCCAAACGTCCCGTCTTCTTTCCTGGTGCCATCGGCATGGACCTGGCTTCCTGAAGCAAGACCCGTGAAGTGGCCTTGGCACCCCTGAAACCGGCGGTGTGGGGTAGCATGGCCAGGATTTCTGGCAGGGACATCGTGATGGTGTTGCTCAAAAGATCCAAGATTTCTGTCTGGAGTTTGTGGATCATCTCACTGAGAATCCTGGCAGATTTCAGTGTTTTTGTCTAGGTTGGAGCTGACCTGTGAAAGTCTATTATGTGCCTCATACAAAATGTCTGTCCCTTCTGAAACGTTTCCTGTTCAAAACAGCAACAGAAGAGTTCGTTGACTTTTGAGGGGGGGATTTTGGAAGTTGTAAAATTTTATAAATTGTTACTCAGATTTTACGGAAGTAATTGTTTTTGTTAGTTTCTAAGTATATGAAAAAGTTGGATACAAACTGGCAGTGGGAGGGGATCATTTCCTACCCAAACTCATGTCTCTTACAGCCTTGCAAACGTTGTATAGTTGTGCTTTTCACATTTATCTTTCATCTTTCCTGAACTGATTTTTGTGAAACGTGTGAGATAGAAGTTCAACGTCGTATTTTTTCCATATGGATGTGTTTGTCCAGGCATCATTTTTTTAAAAGTTTATCCATCCCTCTCTGATTTGTAGCACTGGCTCTTTCATAAATCAAGTTTCTCTGTGTGTGGGAGGTGGGGTGGGCGGGGGGGTTCTATTCTCACTCACCAGGCAGGCCCTTTGCCTACCCTCGGGCAGTGCTACCCAGTCCTGGGTACTACAAGTTTAGAAACTGACCTTGATATCTCAGGACAAATCCAACTTCCACCCCCAACACCTCCACCAAAGTTTTCTTCCTGAGGAGTATTTGGCCATGCTTAGCTAGACTGACAAGTTGTTAATCAAACCAAACAAGAAAGTGCTGGAATTTTATTGGGTTTGTACTGAATTTATAAATTGCAATGTCGAGTCTTTCAATCTATGAACCCATTTATTTAGGATCTTTAAATGTCTTTCAATAAAGTTTTATAATTTTCTCCATAAATGTCTTATTCTATTGACATTTCTTAGGGACTTTACATGTACTTTCTTATTCTATTTCATACAGTATATTTGTAGTTACTACATTTTTTGTCTTTAGCTAAAGTTGATTTTTGTATCCATCAACCTTGCTGAGTTCTCATCAATTTTTATATTTGTATATTTTTGTGGGTGTTCTACATAGACAACTGTAGATTCTGTACATGCAAACGATTTTGTTTCTTCACCACCTTATACCATCTTTCCTTTTTCTAATGCTAGACTTTGTCCAAGAGCCCAGGGAGAGGGGAGGGGGCACAGCAAACCAAGTCTCTGCTTTCACCAAGCTCATATGCTAGCAGGGATGGGTGAGGCAGAAAACACACACATTTATGGACTGGGGTACTTAAGTTAAAAAAGTGTAAGTCGGTACTACTTAAATAGGGTGGTTAGGTGGTATTTCCATAGAGCACTTAGTGAAGTAGGGGAACGAGAGATGTGACTGAGGGGAAAGCACTCCAGCCGAGGGAATAGAAAATGCAGAGGTGGGTGGAACTAGACCTGCTGAGGAAGAACTAGGAAGCACAAGGGGCTGAACTGGAGTGAGGGCGGGAGTGATAGGTCGCATGACTGCAGAGATGATCGGGGGCCAGAACACGGGTGCCTCTCCAGGCTGGGGTTTCTCTCCGAAGTGGGATGCCTTCAGAATTTTGAACAGACAAGTGACAGTCTAAGGGGTGTGTGTGGCTGAGGCATTGGCTGCAGGCTGTAAGCGGGGAAGAGTGAAAGGAGGAAGACCAGTTAGAAGACGGTCACAACTGAACTGCCGGAAATCCTACTTCACTGCTGTCCCCATCCTGCTCCAGGATGCCCATCCCACTTTTTTCTATGAGCAAACATTTCTCTGTGCTTTTTTTTTGTTTGTTTGTTTGTTTTGCCAAACAGATCAGGATTAAAAATAAGTATTCTCTATTCTCAAAGTCCAAAGTCAAGCGATAGATACCACCACATAGCCGTGCGCTTCCTGCTGTGAACGCGCAGCAGGCCTAACTCGGAGGCCAGAGATTGACGGGTTTTAGGGAGGGCTTCCGGGGTCACTCTGCCACAAAAGTGCAAAACGAAAACAGAAGCTGGTCGAGCAAGGAGTGGGAGAAAGTCTTCTTGTAAAAGTACTAACACTTGCAAGGATGTGAACATGCTACACAGAAGATGTTTAATAAGTTGCTAAGTCAATAATTAAAATGCACAACCAAGTCATATTAGTTTTGCAGTATTTCTTGTGTTTGCCAAAGACTGTGTCTGCCCAAATATTTACACGCATGATTTTATTTCCATGACTATGAATTCAGTATTACCATCCCCCTTTCACTTCAAATGCATGTAGTAAAAATATTCTACAAGCTAAACAGTGGTAATATCCAATGACGAAGAGTAGTAACGAAAGGACAAACTCCAGGAGGAAAATGGGCGTGGAATTCGCAGTGTTGGTGCGGCTCCCGCAGCAGGTCAGAAGGACAGTTTCTGTACACTCTTGAAGCGGGAAAGAGCAACTTAGGAAACCTAAGTCAGCCTTTAAAGGCGCTCGCCCACTTTTCCGATGCATTAGGCATTTACACTCCTTTCTGTAAAATCACGGACTAACCACCTGGTTCTCATACACCGTGAGAATCTGGGTTTCTGATTTGAACAGCCTGGCGATCCAGAGCTCTCAGTAATCAAATCCATGACCCTCAAATCGGAGGCCTTGGTCCTGGGAGGTTGGGAGGAAGACGAGGGACATATTCCCCCGCAGCCGCCTTCTTCTCTCTTCGTTCCTTTCTCAACTGTGCTCACAGCGACCCTGTAAAACAGACACCACTCCCCTCCAACCCCCTCCGACGGCTCCCTGGCCCGGTCACCCCGGAGACGTACGACAGCTACCGGAAGTTTTGGAGGACGCGCCGCGCCGCGCGGACGCACTTCCGGTCCCCTCTGGGCCGTTCCGAGTGCCGTCTTCTCGGTGGTCTTCGCCCCGCGGACTTGGATTGCGCGCGGATGCGCAGGTGGCGGGGAGGTTGTGAGCGTGAGGTTCCCTCCTTGGGTTGTCCCTCCGGCCCCTCGCACACCTGGCTTGGGCTTCGGTGCCGGGCTCTCATCCCACGTCCACGAATTTTAGAGAAATTCGGGCGGAAGGGGGCTGCCAGCAACCAGGAGGTCGTCTCGGGGCGGGGCATGGAGCCCTTCGCTGGGTTATAGTTTAAAAAGCAACAAAAATCAAGACATGGGTAACAAAGAAAACCAGTTATACTACGAAAGAGTGTAATTTGCAATATAGTCATATGTATGCACCTTCATTAGTGTAATGCATTAAAAATTCAACATCAGGACCCTTCTTTGGACATCATTCTTTTAAATATAGTTAAGTAGGAGATAATTTGTAACAACTGTGTTGTGACATGATAATATCCACGATTTTTTGTGTGTGTCTGACAAAGCCACAGGTACTATTCTTCCGACTGTAATTTGTTGCATACATTTATACGTGAAGTATATACCAAATTTCAGTTAGAGGTTAGAGATTTTAAAGATATAATTTTCAAATCTTTTCTCATCCAACTTAACCGGTCCCCAAGTTAATCTGTGCAAAAATGCCTAACACGGTGCCCGTCACATGGAAAGCCCCTCCTCTACAATGTAGATATTAGTAATTTTATTATTACTCTCTTTGCATCTGCTGAAATTTCTTTTAGGTGGCACGATGGAGTTGATTACATGAAGTGCTGCGTTGGAACAAAGATAAATTGAGTTCAGCCCATCGATTCAGGTATGTTAACCTAAAAGTAAAAGGCCAAAATGAGAGTCAACGAGTATTTATTTGAGCTCAATAAGAATCGTTATTTTGGACGCACCAGTTCAGACAGAAGCCCAAATAGTGTTCTTGTTAGCAGACAAAGGCAAGCGGTGTGTATGAGAAAGGGAAGGGGAACAGTTATTGATATATCAATAGAAGGAAGGCGTTGCTATTGGTGCAGGTAAGCAAACATGGGGATGTTTATTCCAAACAGTGCTTTTAATTTCCAGTCCAGTAATCATTAGTCCAGTTGTCATTATATCTGCTTTCTCCTCATCTTTGCAAACAATTCTTTGGGGCCCAATGTTGATTTGGACCCAGACCAAAGGGTATGTTGTCCTGTTTTAACGTCCAAAGGTTTGAGACATAAGACGTGCAAGGCAGTTGCAAAACGACTCCATTTGAAGTGGCTTCGTTTGTATTATTTTTACATTCTCCCCCACTTTTGAATAAGATTTTTCCTTGAAAGCCTCCCTGATCAATTATTGGAAAGCAGCCCTCACCAGTTATTAAAGCAGCATTAGCTTTCCATTGGCAAGTGGCTTATTTTGGGCAAATCATGACATTGTAGGTCTCTTGTCACCAGGAATGCTCATTCGTGGTGGGTCATGTCCCATGTAGGAGGGAAAGTGGCTTTTAGGAGGCCGAGCCCACCTTTGAGCAACAAGAGCACCAGAGCAGAGGACGGCTTGACTGTCACGTTTCTTTAAGGGCAGGAATGTATCTTCTATATTTTCTTTGTCTTTTCTTTTTTTTGTCTTTCCTTTTGTGTTCTTTTGTTTGCTTGTTTCTTCTGTAATTCCTGGAAGTTTCTCATATGAAGTCTCATAGACCTTAGTGATTACCTAAAAAATGTTGAGTAACCATTAACAGAGGGGTGTCTTTCTAACACCGAGCTGTGCAGAACGAACAAAGATTTGTAACAGCAAAATTTCCTATAATAGTAGAATGCTAGGTACAACTTGAAAAATAAATTTGAACCAGAAGGCAATATCTGAGGCAAGTCAGTTGAAGATTTATCTTTACAATTAGAACTAAGGAGGAAAAAAAACTATTGCAGCAAGTGTTTGGCCTCTCACGTTATCTGTGATCTAGGAAGGAATTAAAGCAAGAGTAAAGAAGAAAAATGAATGTATACATTACACAGGCCTGCTCCAGAATCTTGGGTTAGCTGTCCACAGCAGATACCATCTCCTTTATTTCCTACCAATTTTAATTTCAAACCCACTGCTGGCTGATCGGTCCAGTTAGATGTTCTTTATTTTTCTACAGGTTTAGTGCTCATTTGGTGATTTTTAACAGCAAGAAAAATAGTCTAATTTTTCTGTTATCTTCTGGATGCATTAGGAAGTTTCTGCTTTGAACAATTACCAAATGAAGTCAAGAGGTGCCAAGCAAGGCAGGAAAAATGTCAGTTCCCCGGGCACTAGGTGACTTGAGTCCAGGAAGGAGACTCGGGTTTAGTAGGGGTGGAGCAGGCCGGTTACTCAGCACAGCACCCATCGCCCTATACCATGTTACAGTCCATCTTCATGGTTACCCGACAGCCGAGTATTTTCCAAGGAGGAGGACCTGAAATCAACGTAATGGCGGGCAGAACCCAGTATTTTTAAAGAATCAGAATCTGACATAGAATGCAAGGCATGTGGAAGAGTGAGTGCTAATTTAAGCAACCTTCGTTCCTTTAACCTGTGTATTTCTGGGTACAGAAGTAAACCAAACTTCAAACTGGTCCTGGCCAAAGAAGTGTGGAAGCCACCAGGCCAGGCGTTCTGAGTACGGGCCCCACTACCGACGTGCAGTTTACCTGGGCATCCGCAGGGCTGATGGAAACAGGTGATTAGAAAGGAGCACAGTAATGAGGTGGTGAGGGAGCAGTTTCACGCTTTCGTTGCTCTTCAAGAACAGCTTGACCTTTGATAAACAGTAGCTACTGTTAATAAAACTTTTACTAACGCTGTAGATGACATGTTTCATGCGCCGTGGCTTCCCAGCACCTTACTATTTTTTTCTTCCTGTTTTGTGAGAGTAAAATGGGAGCGCCCGAACAGGGACTTGAACCCTGGACCCTCAGATTAAAAGTCTGATGCTCTACCGACTGAGCTATCCGGGCTCACACAGATTTTGCTGTTCATATCAGCTATATTTAAGTTAATATGAAATGGGAGGAGCAAGTCGTTTTAGAAAATTTTCCTGTGATTTTTGTTCAAAGCTAGTCATTCAGAAAGTGCTTGTTAGCACTAAGAAGCATAGAAACTCAACCACAGCGAGGGTTTTCTTTAAGACCGATGCCAGTCCTATTACATTGATGATAATGTCGCCCAGATTCTATAGGCTATAGTGTATGTACAGATATTGTATATAGTGCACGTAAATACATACTGGACTGCATGAAATTCGGTGCGGTCAAGAACGCTGGCCTCCAGTTCCTAAGCTTTCCGGAGAAGTAGCCCAAACATTCCACGCTTGGGCCCCAGCAGAGCACTTTCAAAAGGAAGCCGATCCGGTGCTGTGGTTTAACGGCTTAATTAAATCACCTTTTCCCGCAGCACTTTGGACAGCTAATGAGGGACAGAGGAAACGGTTTTATTTTGTGCTGGGCGTCAGCTGTCTTTGGGGAAAAGAAAAAAAAGAGAAGTAAGCTTTTAAGGGACAGCTCCACTCTCGTTTGCTCGGGCGCGTTTCCGGCATCTAGCTCTATCCCTGCGGCTCCAGGTTCAGCACTGACAAGGGTCCGATGGCCGCAAGGTTTCCTCCTCTCGGAATTCCGATAAATGTCCCATCAACCATTTCAAGGTGTTTTCTGACTAAATAAAGGAGGATTTAACTTTAACATTCAGAGAATATTAGAATTATGGAAGGGAAAAATCGGATTTAAAAAGTTGGGGAGAAGCGCGAAACGGCTGCGTGCAAGGTAGGGGATGTAGCTCAGTGGTAGAGCGCATGCTTCGCATGTATGAGGTCCCGGGTTCGATCCCCGGCATCTCCAAGCCTCTTTTAGTCCTACATAATCAGAAGTTATATTTTAAAAATGCCTAATCGTTTCAACCCTGTACGCTGTTCTTCACTAATCTGGTTCAGTATTTTATTACCGTCTGTGTATAGAACTCTCTATGTAGAGAAGGAAATTAGATTGCTTTCAAGTATTTTGGGCTATCTTTACTTGATACAAAATTGAAAGACAAAATGGAGAGGCTGAAGAGGGGCAACCTGGAGAATTGCCCAGAATTCATTAAATTGACACCCATCTTGGGTGTCTGGCTGGCCTTTAGGACAGAAATCATCTTATCTTGAGAGCACAGAAAGAGAAGGAAGCCTATTGTTATCTTCTGGCTGCTGCGTCGCAGCACGAAAATACAGGCCCAACAAGGGAAAAAGGAAAAGCCCAGCTTGGTGTGGTCGAGTTCAACTGCTGAGATGCGCTACAATGTCGGCAGCTAAAAAGCAAAGTCAAGACTATGATTTCCTTCTACTAAATTTTTGAAGGTGTGCTTGCTGGCCGGCCGGTTAGCTCAGTTGGTTAGAGCGTGGTGCTAATAACGCCAAGGTCGCGGGTTCGATCCCCGTACGGGCCAGTCTCAACTTTATTTTCCTTTTGCACCACCAAGCACCCTTCGAGGGAGCCCAGAGCGCCTGCCTGCGCTGGCGGAGCACTCACAGCGCTCGCTCTGCATCAGCAGAGAAGTAGCGGGTAACCTTAGCAGTTACTGAATTCATCAGAAGGAACAAGAAGGTCGGTCGCCTGGTTAGTGGCCAAACTCTTCGCTCGAAATTCTACGACACAGATACTCCTGAGCGAGTGGAACCAGGGCCCGTGCGAGCAGGCAGGACTCAGTACCTCCGATCCTAGTGAAGCGTTTCTATCGGGGTGATCATCAGAGGAATCCCACCTTGAGTCTTTTTCCAGGATCTACCTGGCCCTCTGTCACCGACCTCTCCCTCTGTTCTGTCATTTCCTGATGTGACGCCTGTCGAGTCAGCCTCATTTTCCTCCAAAACAGCTTCAGGGCCCTAATTATGCATCTATCTCCTTGTTCCTCGCGCAGCCCATACCCTTCACTTAATCACTACCTCACAGCTTCGTATCCTGCTGAGTGAACTTTACCTGTTTTCACTGTTTTTCGTGGGAAATGCTGGGACCGAGTCAAGAGCTCCATATGGATTTGGGAATGCAAACGAGGCCGGGTCAGCCTCGCACTTACAGCTTCAGGGGCCTTAGGGGTCTTGTGAAAATGCAGCCTCTGGGGCCTCGCTCCAGAGAAAGGGCCAAGGTTTCTGCTTTTCTAACAAACGCCACGGTTGTTTCTCACAAAGAAGGGGTCAACGACCTTTGAGAAATAAGGTTTTATACAGTCTTTAGAGGATTGGGTAGGGGGGAAATCTGGGGAAGTTCTGAGAGCAGCTTTAGTCTGGTTTTCAAGATAGGAAAAAGAGGAGCGAGGGCAGGGGAAAAAAAAAAAAGAAAATAGTAGTCATAATTACACACATTTGTAAATGAAATGCCAAAAAAAAAAAAAAAAACCCATAAAGTTACTATATATTTAACATATTCAGGAGGGCCGCCCCTTGTGGGGCTCGTTGGTCTAGGGGTATGATTCTCGCTTAGGGTGCGAGAGGTCCCGGGTTCAAATCCCGGACGAGCCCGTCTTTTTGTTGCTTATTGGACATTTATAACTCCCACTCGCAGCAGACCTGGGACAGCTACCTTTGAATGAAATTAAACTCCTGTAACTCCACGTAAGAAGTTTGCAGGTCGGGCTCGACCCGCACTTGATCCCAGTAAGTCACTTGGTAATTCTTCTAACAAAAGGGACAAGTACTTTAGTATTTCGGCTAGTATTCAATTTTCCATCAGCTTCCAAGTAACTCTTGCAAAGGCAAATGTTTCTGCTGCTTCCTGAAGTTCCATCTCCACGCTTGTGATCATGTAAAATGTGTAGGAAGACGATGGCCGCATCCCAGGTCGCTGTTACCCATAATTCCCTCACCACGGCAGACACATGGATTTAAATGGAAAACTCCAACACTGATCTGCAGAGTTCGGATATTGGAAATTTTGGCATAGGTGATTTCCTCGTGATTGTAGCTTTGAGTATTTCCCGTAGTTCAGGACACGGGATTCTGCATCCTTATTGAGGAGGGCCAGATTTACTGAGTATCCGTTATATTCAATAAAAGTTTGCGGTCAGTGGTAAATAAAAAATACGAAAATCACTGGATTCTATATATTTCAGGGGTTGTCAAGTATTTTATATTAAAATAAAATTGCAACTTCCCCCACCCTTTTCTCTATGTGTATATCAGCCTAGCGTGTAAAGGACAATAAAGAAGCAAAAGGGGCCTGGAAAGGAGGGTGAAAACCGCGGAGATTTTCTGCAGGGCCATGTCCACACAGGGTGGCTGGAGGGGCGCAAGTTGACAGGCGACGGACACTGGAGAGGAGGGGCCTCACTGGGCTGCAGAGACAGCCCGGGGTTGTGTCTGGGCTCCAGGACCTGGGGCCTCCCACATTGTGTGCGCAGCCACGTTGGCAACCAGGTCGGAGCGCTGGGAATGCCAGAGCTGGGGTCACTGTGGTGCTTGTGGTCTGTCACACTACAGGTTGGTGAGAATGGGGCAAAAAGGGAAGATGTAATCAAAGTGGGTGTAATGGACGCTAATAGTGTCATAGAATGTTTACATTCTTTGAATTTCATGTGATTTTGTCTATAAAGCAAAGACAGAGGCGTTTCTAAAAGGATTTTGATATTGTTAGTGTACATGCGAGGCCCAGAGTAGCAGTTGCCCGGCTAGCTCAGTCGGTAGAGCATGAGACTCTTAATCTCAGGGTCGTGGGTTCGAGCCCCACGTTGGGCGAGCTACTTTTGGTTTGCTTCCAACGCTTTTCTACTTGATCTATACACCCGGTAGCTCCGAAAACGG
This sequence comes from Anoura caudifer, assembly GCA_004027475.1. Lineage (NCBI taxonomy): Eukaryota > Metazoa > Chordata > Mammalia > Chiroptera > Phyllostomidae > Anoura > Anoura caudifer. The sequence goes on along the minus strand of PVKU01008079.1, from coordinate 48,957 downwards.
TCTGTCACCGCTATCAAATGAGAAAGTTTACAGGCCAACACTCTTAAATGTGCAATTACGGGGTTACTATTGCTGAGCTATTCAGGCTTCTGTAACTTTTGAGTGTGTTCTCATCGCCCCCTGGCGGGAATGTGTCTCTCAGGATTATAACTTGTCTTTTTACTGGGTTTGTAGCAGTGAGTTTACTCTGTATAGTTTAAGCTCCTCGGATGATTCTGAAGCACTATGCCCATCAAAAAAAAGTCTACAATGCAGGAAGAAGGTGCAGAGATGTTGGGAAAGGTAGAGACTGAAGGTGGACAAAACCACCCAAAGGGAAGCTTGATGGGCAGAGGCCCAAAGGTAACAATGTCCATGGAGAGTCAAATTTTCTATGACCACTGCCTCCTAAGCCCTTTAGCTGCCTAATCACTCACAGCCAGGGAGCACAATGGAGCCAACAAAAATGCTTCCAACCTTTCTTCCCTTCCTCTGTCAAGGAAAAGAACCAACCAAGCCACGACAGATTCCAATTGCCTACAAAATAAAATCAAAAGTTTTAAGCTTGTTTTTCAAAATCCAGACTACATTTCTACCCCAACTCCTCTGAACTTTCTACCCTGTAGAAAATACTGCCCTGACCAGCCACCAATGATTGTTCACTTTGCACCCACCATGTACCCTTTTTGCTCACACAAATCCATGCTGGTTGTGGAGCAGACCGTTTCGGCCCTGTGCTTCGCCATTAGTATCCCAGATAGGGGCAGATTTTGCTGTTAATAGAGTGACTTGAAAATCAGCTCATTGGTCAAATTGATCAAGGCTTTTTGTGATTTCCCCACCCCTCTGCAAAAAATCCCACTGCACATGTGTTCCTTTATTATTCCATTGAAGCTTTTGTAGGTTCACTGGTATGTGTTTCATCAAAACACCCACGACAATGAGTAGGAAAAGCAGACACATATACCTCTCCGTTGATAAAGCCCAATTAACCACACGTTACTGTTCTTTCAGGCCTCAGGGCAATTCAATGGAAACACCTGAGTTTAGGTATCCAGGGTCTGGCTGTATATGCGAATCACCTGAGGAGTTTCTCAAATTTCAGATTCCTGGGCTCTATCTCAGACATAGTCAACCTAAATCTCTGATGGTTTAGAAACCATTGCTTTTGGTTGAGGCTGCTGATCCGGTTTAACATGGTGAATACGCAGTGTGGCTGTCTATTCAGGCTAGAATTCCACAGGAAGTCTACACCTACGGGAAACACTATTCTTATGGCCTGGTCGGCAAAAGGTCGGAGCCACCAATCCAATGTCAATAGAAGTCCCCAATCTGGGTTGCGGTGAAGGGGGAAACTTAATTCAATCAAGCGGCTGCATTGGAGCGCAGTCTTTACATTACTGAAGACATTATAACCAGTGTAATGTGGGGCTTTGTGTTGAATTATGTTCTGGTTCCAAAATCAATACAATAATTGGGATCGTTGTAGAAACTGGACCATGAGCTGATTATTAGATACAGTGGAATTATTGATACTTTTCTTAGGTGTGATAATGATGGGATATGTAGAATGCCCTTACACATAGGTATGCACGCTGAAGTGTCTAAAGATGAAAGTCATGATTTTTGCAACTTATTTTCAAATGTTACAGCACAAGAAATGAGAACGCGCACGAAAAAGAGAGAGGGAGAGAGTAAGGAGAGTGGCAGGAAGCAGGGACTTCTGTGCATGGTGCCGATTTCCTTTTTGCAAAGCAGCGGGTGCTCCCCTTTTCTCCTTGGTCCACGGCAGTGGGTCTTTAAGGGACAGAGCCAACGTGTCGACCTCGCGGAAGCGTGAGACCGCGGGCACCTGGTGCTGTGAGCACAGAGTTGGCACCCGCGGATTGGAGCCAACCGGCGTGCTTCCTTCGATAGCTCAGTTGGTAGAGCGGAGGACTGTAGCGGTACTGTTCGGACATCCTTAGGTCGCTGGTTCGAATCCGGCTCGAAGGAACCGAAGTTTTTCGAATCCTTTTTCATCCCCGATCCATCTCAGTTCTTTAAGTGTTGAATGGGCATTTCTTTAAGACTATCCTTACTGTGCAGCGAATCAATACTTTTACATCATTATTCTCCATCATTATTCACTGTAATCAGGACTAATACGCTCAGTCATACTTTAGCCCCTCGGCTCACGCGCCCCCTGCTGGTCCTATAGTCCTGAGTCTCGAGAAGGATTTTTCCAGGTGATGCCCACTGCCCCGAGGGGCAGTCAAATTTTTTTCCTCGCTCCCTTTAATTAAGTAACGTCGATTCTCAACCCTGGGTGAGAACTGTTGGCGAGTATCGAAATCGCCTGGGGAGATTTTACAAAGCGCTTCTGCTCGGGCCACTTTGCAGGCGGGCCCCCCGCGTTAGTAGTTTCTAAAGCTCCCAGGTGATTTTGACGTGCTGCAAGGTTTGAGAACCACTGCTACGAGAGAAACAATCATTTGAGGATAAAAAGTAGAAAAATGCGTACGATTTTCTACTCGCTTTGGAGATTACAAAGTAGAGACCTCTCTTAACAATAGAATCAGACTTTTGTAATTTTGTGCCAATTTCATTTCTCCCCTGTCTCAAAAAATGTAATCCCGAATACTTATTGAAGTCTCCCCACCTACAAAGATACAGATCAAGGTAAGGAAGAGTTTTGAGGATTTTGTGCCTTGAAATCCCTTGTATCTTTCCCCTCAGGCTTTCTCGCTTTTGTTCAAAACCACAAAAGTGAGAGAAATCCCAAAGAGTTGACTCTTGCCTATCCTGTCCTGAAGATGAAGTAGCCACCAGTACGTGGCTCATGGCGCGATGCCCATCACTGTCACGAAATGTGTAATGAGAAGTCCGGATCCCTGTGACATAGGGGGTCTGTTAGCTGAGAATGTTATAGAAACGCTTTTTATAAAACTGGAGAATGCGGGCATCGATCCCGCTACCTCTCGCATGCTAAACGAGCGCTCTACCATTTGAGCTAATTCCCCACCCTACGTAGCATGATTCTCTCTTACTCGCCTTAATATTTGAAAAGAATTTAGCATTCCAGAATACAAGTTATAGTTGGTCTATCAACCAATAGGCCCAAGAGTGGAATTGCGGGTCAGTGGTGATCAAACAGCTGCAGCACGAATTCAAGCCACTAGCGCCACCGTAACCTGCTGCACGACCTGGATCTTGTGTGGAGATAATCCGCAGAGCGCGGACACCACTTTATTTAACACTGGAATCCACCTCTTACTGAAATTGGGGCAAGAGGATCAAAATTGACATGCAAAAGGTAAAACATCTAATTTGAGAAAGTGACTGTCCCTAGGCTCTGCTGGGCATACCGGGCAGACCTTTCCAGGTCTTTACTATGTCCTTAATGCTTGCGCTCTCTTCTGCTTGCTTTTCTTTCTCTCTCTTTTTCTTTCTTTCTTTCTTTCTTTCTTTCTTTCTTTCTTTCTTTCTTTCTTTCTTTCTTTCTTTCTTTCTCTTTCTTTCTTTCTTTCTCTTCTTTTTCTCCTTCCTTCCTTCCTTCCTTCCTTTCCTTCCTTCCTTCTTCTTTCTTTTCTCTTTCCCTCCCTTCCTCCCTTCTTTTCATTTTCTGCACTCGGAGCTGACATAAAGTGCATAAATTTCTGTGGGAAGAAACCTGCCCCTCCGACACCGTTTTAGAGAAGAGAGTTCAGAACTTAGGTGTTCTCAAAGTGGCTCAAGGTCAGCCTTGCCTTGATTCTCACCACCACTGGGGGCTTTCGCCATACTCTTTCACGGACAGAATTTGCCCAGCCACAGAACTCAGTTTGACCTCAGCTCATTTGTTTATGTTCTGTGGTTCTGCTGGAGTGCAGGGTGTAGAATTGGAGTGAAAGAAAGTAGCCCGCCCCATCCCGCCGCTCAGATTCATGGAGCTTTATTACGGCTGACTGTGAATTGTATGAGGTCTTCACTCACCAATTCCGGAGAACATACTGGGCATTGACATTTTACAAAGGCAGACTTGGCAAATTTCGATTGGGGAATTCAGCCTCCGAGTACGAGTATCAAAATCAGTACCGAGAGGCAGGGTCAATGGGGAGCCCATTAGGGGAGCCAGGGAGGGTGATGACCGGCAAAACCGGTTACGGGGTGGACCCACGGAAACGGTCCAGGAGCGCCATCGTGTGGGCATTGTGCGCCCTGCACATGGCGCCTTTAAGAGCCAGTGCAGCGGGTAAGAAAGCAGAACGGCTCCTGCAGAATGACAGTGGACTGTAAAGTACGAACAGGTGGTGCCTCCTATTCATCAGCCGTGCCTAATACTGCCACCACAAAAGCCACTTCAGCCACTCCCAAAATCCCGGGACAGCGTGCTGCATCCCGCCGTTTTGCGCCTCCCGAGGCAGTCTGCAGGGTGTGTTAGACTAGAGAATCGGCCTCTTCTGTGCGCCTCTTCCAGTATGCATTTTCCGGTCGGCCTCGCCAGCTCGGAAGTCAGGTGACTTTCGCTTTCCTGAGCTCCGGACCGGCTCTCTGGGTGTGAAACTCCCGGGCACCTGGGACCCTCTTCCGCCTTCCGCGCGGGACCTGGACCCGCCCGTGCCGCCCAATGTCGTCCTTTCATTGGTCAGAACCCTCATTGGTCCCGCCCCCGTCGCAGGCTGTTCTACGCAGCGCTCATCAGACGGCGCGGCGCTTTACGACTCCAGTGCTTCACCTCTCGGCAAACATGGAGGCGGAGGAGTCGGAGAAGGAGTCGGCGGAGCCGGACACTCTGGACGGCAGAGACGGGGAACCAGAGGCGGCGGCGGAGGAGGAGGAGGAACCCCAAGAGGCGACTGGCGGCGCTAAAAAGCGGGTGGTGCCGGGCATTGTGTACTTGGGCCACATCCCGCCCCGTTTTCGGCCTCTGCACGTGCGGAACCTTCTCAGCGCCTACGGCGAGGTGGGGCGCGTCTTCTTCCAGCCGGAGGGTAAGTGCGGGGGTCGGAGGCACTGGGGTCAGTCGGTAGTGTGAGTAGGCCCCGTAGGGCTGGGGTGGGCGGTAGCCCTGTAGGCTTGTCCTCAGAGAGCTGATTTGGATTTTAATCTCGCCTCCGCCCACCCCTCTTCTCTGGCCCGAATTTACCACTTTTTGTTAAATGAGTACAGCCGCCCAAATAAAATACCAGTGGCTTTTTCCCCAAACCGAAGCCATCCCTTATCACTGCGGTCTAGGTGGGGAGACAGTATCGATCAGCCGCCCCCAGCTCCCTAGCAGGCGATCATCGGAACGGGAGTTGGAGGCCTGTGCGGTTTAAAGTAGAGCATTCGGGACAGACCTGAGCAAGGAGTGTTAACACCAAAATTAAAGGCCTTTTAACGCGAGAGCAACAAGCACTTATTTGACAGCAGGAGAGGAGCTATTCGGAAAAGCACTGATTCAGGCAGAAGCCCAAATAGTATTCTGATTAGGAGGCCAAGGCAAGGGACGTGTATGAGAAAGGGAAGGGGAACAATGACATCAGTAGGAGGACAGCGTAGCTATTGATGCAGATCACATGACAGTGATGCTAATCCTAGACAATGTTTTTAAATTTCAGTCTGGGAACCATCAATCTGGTAGTCATGGCATCTACTTTTTTGTTATCCTTGCAAGCAGTTCTTTGGGGCACAAAGTTGTTTTCGGCCCAGCCCAGAGATTATTTTGCTCTGTTCAAACACCCAGAGATCTGAGGCATAAACACGCAAAGCAATTCCTTTGTGCTGTCAGCTTCCACTCCAGTTTAAAGTGGCCCTGTTTATATTTTGACAGGAGTTGACATTCAGAAGGGATTGAGGTAGGCATGGGGGTGGGTGGTGCAGGGACGTGGACTTCGCAGTTCTCTACTCCTTTCCTGGCAAAGACCTTGAGGTGGGATCGCGGCCCGCGGGCAGGCTTCGAGAATGCGGCAGGTGGGCGATGCAGTGAGTGGGTGTTGCATCTGTCTCCATGACCTCCACTCTGGCTTTCTCACGCAGAGGGGTTCGTGCGGCGCAAGAAGAAGGCAGCGGCAGCCTCAGCGGCTGGAGGGAAAAAGCGGTCCAAATACAGCAAGGACTACACCGAGGGCTGGGTGGAGTTCCGGGACAAGCGAGTAGCCAAGCGTGTGGCCGCGAGCCTGCACAACACGCCCATGGGTGCCCGCAGGCGCAGCCCTTTCCGTTATGACCTATGGAACCTCAAGGTGAGGGGATAGGCTTGCCTCCCACATCTCTCAACTTCCTGCCTTCCCAACCCCAGACGAGGCACCTCTGTGGCCTCTTGTTAGTGCTGCTCCCGCGCATTTTCTTTACACCCCTGACCTACCCAGAACTTTTCTTGTGTTCCTGTCCGCAGTACCTGCACCGTTTCACCTGGTCCCACCTCAGCGAGCATCTTGCCTTTGAGCGCCAGGTGCGCAGGCAGCGCCTGAGAGCTGAGGTTGCCCAGGCCAAGCGTGAGACGGACTTCTATCTTCGAAGTGTGGAGCGGGGGAAGCACTTTCTCGCTGCTGATGGGGACTCTACCCGCCCAGACAGCACCTGGTCCTTTGCCCAGCGTCCTACTGAGCAGGAGCTGAGGGCCCGGAAGGCAGCTCGCCCTGGGGGTCGAGAACGGGCTCGACTGGCCAATGCTCAGGACCAGGCCCGCTCCAACCGAGGGCTCCTTGCCAGGATCTTCGGAGCCCCACCACCCTCAGAGAGCATGGGGGGACCCTCGGTGGTCAGGGACACTTGAGGGGCAGGGAGTCCGCTTCTTCTCCTAGCCCAGAGTTCTGCCTACCTGATGACTGCTGAGGCAGGCATGTTGTATCTCAGACCAGGAGTCACCCGTGCCTGGACCTGGTTGTGTGGGCCTCTTTCCCCCCAACTCTGTACTGCCCCAGCTGAGGCACCTAATTCACACTCATAGTGTGATTATGGCTGCTGCAAATGCCTGTTCCGTCTTGTTCCTGGCCACCTGCCTCCTGCCATTGGGGTCCTCTAAACACTCCACTTCCTGGGCCCAGGAAGCCTTATATCGAGCTAGAGTGAAAATGGCCGGCCCAGGAGGCCACGCAGCAACCGCAGGGATGGGCCGTGGCAGCAGCCTTGCACTTAGAAGATGCACAGGGATGAGGGTTAATGGGCTGGAACTGGCTGGGGAACCACCTTCCAAATGTATTTATAGAAAAGAAATGTGTGTTTAATACAACTTTGGGGGGTGGGTTATGGGATGATTTCCATCTCCTGTGTCCTATTTACTCACCTTCACTCTGTTCTGGTCTTGGAATTCAGTGAACCTGGATGCCTTCCCATCTGCCTAATTAATTAATTAATTAATTTTTAGCCCATTTTAACCCAGTCAGTTATGCAGTTCAGTGTTTACCAAGTCACTCTGAGCATGTGAGAGAGAACAGAACAACACATGGTACCCAGCATTGAGTCTTGCAGACCACTGGAAAAAGGGGGGTATTTGAGGAATAAATGTGCAGAGTTGCTTCCAGTATTATGGTGGATGTGTGGTGTGTAAGGGGTAGAGGGGTTGTGGGGGGGTTGGTGACACCATGGGGAAGGTAAGAGAGTCCCAATCACAGTTTTCAGAGGTGGGGTCATTTTTTACCAAGTTTTCCGAATCATCCCTGGAAGGTGAACGGAAGTCTGGAAGAGCCTGGTGAACTACAGTCTCACACAAAGCTCCCTGGGTGGAGTGTTGGGCTGGAACCATTTCAGAGGTAGTGGGCACTGTGACTCCCTCAGGTGCACTCTGTTGGCGGCAAGACTGCAGGTTACAGACGACAATAGCAGCCCCAGAAGTGACAGACACGGTGTAAACCACTGAGGACAAAGCGGTGTCACCACAGCTAAGAAGTCTGCAGCCTCACAGGGACTGAACCTCTGGTCAGAATCCAGATGTCATAGCTGGGCAAATACAGTGGCAGAAGATTGAAGTTCAACTAAATTTAACACCGTGATGATAAAAACCCTTAGTAATCCAATAATAAAAACATTTCTTTAACCAAATGAGGGGCATCCAGAAAGATCTTCCAAATCTCAAAACTAGTTGTGAAGCATTTAAAATACTCTAATTAAAGTCAGGAATGCATGAAGATACTCCCTATTCATACACTGTCCAAGGAATCTTGGAGATTCAGAGACAAAGATGAAAACAAAAGTCCAGAGGGAGAAAAACTGACATTATTTGCAGGTGATATAACTCCAATGTAAGTCTCCAGAAAATTGGTTTTGTTGCATATTTGAGCATAATACCGTACATAAAAATAAACAGCACCCTGATGCACCAGGTGAAGATGCCACACACGAAAGACAGGGCACCGAGGTGGGCAGTGAGCACAGCGAGGCTCACTGCTGGCACCAGGCTGTGTACAGGGGTGGGTGAGTGAGTGCTGCAATCATACGGACATCAACCCAGACTGTCAACGAGGGCTGGGAGTGCCGAGTCTATGTAGCGGACTGCTGTACAAGTGCTTAAAAGTTCACGTGAATGGCAACAGGTTAGTTTTTTTAAAGACACAAGTTTAAGCATTCTATGGAGTATAGTACCTGGTATATCAGGCATAAGTGTCTCCATACGATTTTTACAAATACCTATGCATTCAGCAAAATAAGCCGTTCCTGGGAATGCTAACCAGAATGGTAGAAGGGTTAAGAGGTGGTATGACTGGAGACTTACAAGGAGGCATCAGCGCTGGTGGAAATGCATTTTCATTAAAAAAAGGGGGGTCATAACATGAAGATAGAATAAGCCTTAACTTAGAGATTTGCCTATTACGTCCTTTTGTACCATGTGTCATTACAATATTTTACAATGCTAAGACAATTTTTAAAATGAGTTATTGCTAGGAATAAAATACTTTATTTACCTAGTGCCTAAATGAAACCTCATAAGATGATTCAGCTGGTTACTGGATTTGCCTATTACGTCCTTTTGTACCATGTGTCATTACAATATTTTACAATGCTAAGACAATTTTTAAAATGAGTTATTGCTAGGAATAAAATACTTTATTTACCTAGTGCCTAAATGAAACCTCATAAGATGATTCAGCTGGTTACTGGAACTTACAGTCACTGGGTCTGCAAGAGGGAAAGAGCCTGGTCTGACGCTAGCAACACAGTGGGACCCCCTGCAGCACCGCAGGCGACAGAATAACTGGTCTTAGGACCTGACTATACGGCTGATTACCAGATTATACTTCCTGCGTAAAACATCCTGGGCTCATCACAAGTGCCTTTAACTCCAGATGTACACCAATTTGTAGTGATGTGATTTTCATGCCACGGTGGATTAGGCCTGCAGGAGACAGCATTTCTGTCAGGACAGGTCTCGCTCACTAATCAGTTAGCATGGGCTGGTCACATCACTTTGGTGGATGTCTGTTTACTCCTGTTAGGTCATTCCTGTCACACAGTACCGAGGTGACCAACAGCTCCAGCCTTCTGAGTTTGCTAGTCATGGCATTTTCCACCTTTCGTGGTTGCGTTTTGCTCCTACATCACTAAGAACCACACCAAGTTTTATACTTTTTCAATACGCAGTTATTTAACTGGATTCCCTGGGTCTTCGACTCTGCCATGCTCATTAAAAGTTTTTGCTTCCCACAGCAAAAACTCATTTAATGAGTATGAACTCTTTTTCTAAGTCCTACTGAGCTTGGGACAGAGACCAAGCTTGTAGCACTCATCCAAGACAGCAGCCACTCCAACCCGTGGTAGAGAACATCAGAAGCACACTCAAAATAAAATTTAGATTATAACTACCAGACATGTTGAAACCTAAAAGACATATAATCCAGCAATCTCATTATGAAAGATAAAATTAGACATAAATGCACAACTTCCTTCAATGAACCAGTGAAATTTACAAGTTCAAACATAAACCTGTAAGAAATATATTGGACCAGAAAAAAAGTGTCGACCACAAAAAAGAAATTTCATTATGTGAGAGGGTGTTTGAGTCTTCTCCAATCTTGAACATTTGATGTGTTAAGATTTCTGAAGTTTACAAGCTTGCTTTGATGAATCTGTACAATAACCAGAAATGTGACCTTGATAAAACGATTTTGAATCTGGACCTGAACAGCTACGCACGGTTAGTGGTGGGGTGTAGAGCCCTTTGCAGCTTCAGTCAGGTACAGAAACACAGTGAAACTCACTCTAAATGAGAAGTTAGCTGAATGGATTCTGAGAGCCCTAAAGGTCTGCACACTTTCGTGCCTCAGTGGGAGTACTTGTCCGACACCAAGACCACAAATCAGAGCAGGGCCTACCACCTCCCCCCGGCCTCAGAGCAGAGAGGCTGGAAGAAACGGTTGGGGTGGGGGGACATGTTCGCTAACTGCACTGGGAAGGGAAGGTCACCCCTTCCCCAGTCACACCCAAAGATCTCCGTCCTCTCGCCACGGGCATGTTCCCATACTGACGCGTTATTAGTACCAGCACCCCTGCCAGGGAGCGGAGCAGAGAAAATCGTAGTTGAGCACAACTGAGCTGCTCTGCAGGCCAATATTCTCCCAAGTGTCCTTCTTTCTCTTGGAAACCTGGATGTCTTTAACTTGAGAGTAACGAGGGCATGGACTCCACATGGGCCATTGATGGAGCAGAGGTCGTTACTGAATTTTAGCCCCATATGGCCCCACATGGTCAGATGAAGCTGGGACTCCTCCTTGTGCTATTACATCGTGCGGTGCGGTGTGGTGTGTGTGAGGGGCACTCCGAGAGGACCCACAGTCCAGAAGAGCACAGACCGTACTCCTTCTGGGTTTCATTTGCTCCCAGCCAGAAACTCCTCGAATTCTAGAGAAAGTCCAATGACTGTCCCTGCACCAGAACTGAGGCCCACATGAATATCCACTTTATTCTCTTCTTTTTCAGGTTTATTCAGGTATAACTGAAAAGCAGAATTGTAAGATGTTTAATGCGTACATCATGATGAACTGATACACTGTAAAAGGATTCCTGAATATCTGCTCTATTCTAATGCAAGTGTAGGGGGAACATTTTTTTCTTAGCACAGTAGAGACAAACTGGAGTTTTTCAGAACAAATGTTTATTTAAAAATTAAGGGCAAACAAAAACATTAAAGCATAGGAATACACTGAATACAAGTGTCTCGTTTGGTCTGAAATCTTGAGAGTGACCCTAACTACTTACCTGAGGTAGATCTAGGTTGGTACTGTTTCAAGAGAACCTCCAACCACCCCAGAAGTTGCCTCCTGGTGCTGGCTACAGGCTCCCAGGTGGTCCTCCCCAGCCTCAGGCTACGCTATGAGAACAGTACCAACGCCTCTGCCCCCGTGGTTGAAAGACCTTGGACCTGTCTCACACCCACAAAGTTCTGCTTGGGGGATGGTCCGTCCTTAATTTACTTAAAGACTAGATACAGCTAGTTACCAGTCAGATTGGCCAAAAGAAGGGTCATTACCCTGCCACCAGACCAACTCTGTCCCCTTCCGCAGCTTCTAATGACTAGCAAGCAGCCACAGGACTAATTTTCATCGCTGCCATGCCATATACCCATACTATTTTAGTGTTACAGTGATCAAACACACACTAGCGACAGGCACCAAAGAAAAACAAATACATCTCGTGTGTCTTACCACACTGGGCAATGAATAGTTATTCATGGTATAAGAGCTATTTATGGAAATAATACTAAAACATACCAGAGTGAATAACCTTCCAGGACCTGTTTGCTAAAAGAAAAACACCCTGGAACCAGATTCCTTCCTATCATATGAGCTGCCCCACGACCCTAAGATTAGCAAGGTCATCAGCCAGCTATTAGGATCAGAGATCAGAGCCACACACAAAGCAGCTGCTGGTCACTTCTGCGGTCTGAAGGCCAGAGCTCCTGGAGTTCAAGGGTTTGCTGAGATCGACTAGATGAGTCAGACGCAGAGTAGCAACAAAATATTTATTCACCAGTCTAGAGTCCCAAATACTGCAGGAATCTTAACTATTTGTATTACATGCCTTTTGAGGGGAAAAATCCCCTCAGAACTGTTCATTTATAGATCCCTGGATTATAGTACTTTTAGAGAATGTTGAATATAATAGTTATTCTGTTAAACTGGAGATAAGTGCTAATCCCTAAACCTCTGATAAATTTGGCAACTACTTTTCCCTTCTAGCATTTAGAATCCTACATTCCAAGCCAAATAAATACCTTATATTGTAGTGATTGCAATCCTTTCCCTGGGAATAAAAAGTAGTCTCTCCTTTCTTGGCAGAACTGAAATAAATGAAAGGTATATCATTACAGGACTGAATTAAACGGCAGGATAATGGAGAGAGAACTCTGGCTTTGGAAGCAGGATACTCAAAACCAGAAGCATGGCTCCTCCATTAACAAAGCGTCACCAGGTGTCACCTGCCTGCACAGGCCTAACGTCCTTGCAGGCCTCCCTTCGCCATTCTGCATGGAGCTGCTAAGGAGACCTTAGCACCGGAAGGGGCAGCACATGAAGCCACAGAAGTGTGGATACTAGCAACACATAACTGCTCCTCGAACTGGCATTTCTGAGTTGATGAGATGAACCTCTAAAGCAGAAATTTCAAACACCAGTGACACTCAGACATTTTTGAGAAAGGAAACCTCTAAGGGTTTGCCCCCAGTCACACCGAGTAAAACGAGTGTCCCGCCTGTGTACGAGGTTGGCCCTGCCAAGGGGAAGCTTCTGGGCGTCCTGACCCAGGAGAGCAGCTCCCTGACCCAGGAGAGCAGCTCCCTGCCTGCCTAGCTCTTTCCACTTCCAGCAAGTGCCCCAAGCGACTGTCAAAACCAGTCCCCAATCCGGCCAAGAATTGTTAAAAGAACAGTAACCACCACAAGGCAAAGTCAGTCTTCTCCTGTCCCCCACAGTAACACATGTCACACCTGTCACAGGGCACAGTCCTTTCCTTTATTGGATTTCCACACTTTAAAAAGAGAAAGCAAAGCAATCATAACGAGTGGTTCAGATAAAAAAAAGGATCTTTACCTGAGTTTCCCATCAGGCCTGCTCTGACCTGCCCGAGCTCCTCTCACAGTGAGCTTCTGGGCATCTAAGAACCGTCCAGGTATGGACTCCATGAAAGTCACCTCTACACAAGGGTCAGCTAACTGGGAGCACCGTTATTCTCACACCTACTATATGTACACCACCCCCAATCAGATCTTGTACTAGAGCACGATTCTCTGCAGCCCAGAGAATGAGGCCCAGAGGTGGAGGTTTCTAGCAAGGCTTTTTTGAGACTCAAGATATTTATGGGGTTTTTCACGCGTGAGTTCCCTGGTGTGCCAACCAAAGGAGCTGATCGCTGACAGCTTTTCTCCCTCAGACTTCGTGAGGTCTCTTCTCAGATCGGTTTTGCTGGTGGTGGTGCAAACCCAAGAAGGCTCTCCATCTAATGCTTTTGCCACACTCAAGACAAATACCTAAACTGTCACCAATATGGCTTTTTTGATGGTTAGGAAAGTCATAGTTCTATTGGAAGCTTTTCCCACACTTGCTGGGGTTTCTCCCGAGTGTGGGCTCTCTGATGTCAGTGAGCTGTGCACACCAACTGCGTTGTCCTCTGGTGCGAACTCCCTCGGAGGGAGAGGAGTGAGCGTGGCTAGCGGCTCTCCCCCTCTCGGCATCTGCAAGGTTTCCCACGGGTACGAGTCCTCCTGTGAGTGACCAGATCGGAGCTCAGACTAAAGGTTTTCCAAGCCTCCGGGTCTCTGAAGGTTTCTCGTTGGAGTGGCCGATAGGACTCTGTCAGGGCAGCTGTCTGGGCAAACTGCTTGCCAACTTCCTATAGTCGCAGATTCTCTGGTCCCCACTGAAGTCTGAGCTCTTAGAAAAATCTAAGCTTTGCCTAGAGTTCCTCATTTTAATGAGTTCTCCGACTCATAATTTTTTTTATGGTGTTATAACTTCTTGTCTGGCCAAGACGTTTGTGAGGCTTCTGGGGCATGGGGAGGGCTGAGCTCAAGCCCTTTCTCCCCTGCATTGCAGATACAGGGCTTCTCACCGCCGTGGCCCGTCTGATGCTGCAGGAGGGCCGAACTCTGGCGGAACCCTTTGTCACACACGCTGTATGGATAACGCAGCTCCTCCGTCTGAGTTCTCATTTTCGGCTGCGCAACAAAGCCCATGCCCAGGAGGAAGCCACTCTCACAGGCAGACCACTGACGGGGCTTCTCTTCCATGTGAATTCTCTGATGCACAATAAGGTCTGAGCCACAGCTGAAACTTTTCTCATATTCAAGGCATTTAAAAGTGTGCGTGTGAGTTGCCTGGTGCCTGATTAGGTTGGCACTGCGAGTGAAACTTCTCATACATTCCAAGCACTTGTAGGGCTTCTCCCCTGTGTGGACCCTCTGGTGGACGATGAGGTCTGACTTCTGGCCGAAGCACTTCTCGCAGGCACCGCACTTGTAGGGCTTCTCCCCGGTGTGAACTCTTTTATGAACAATGAAGGCTGAGCGGTGTCGGTAACTCTTCTCACACTTATTACATTTGTAGGGCCTTTCGCCAGTGTGAGTTCTCTGGTGGCTAATGAGATCCGATTTCCCACTAAAAGCTTTTTCACACTCCAGACACTTAAATGGCTTCTCGCCGGTGTGAGTTCTTCGGTGCCGAATGAGGTTCGTACTCCGACTGAAACACTTATCACACTCACTGCACAGATACGGTTTCTCGCCAGTGTGGCTTCGCTGGTGGACAAGCAGATCGGAGCTCTGTCCAAAATTCTTGCCACAAATGTCACAAGTATAGAATTTTTTACCTGCATGTGTTCTCTGGTGTCCTGAAAGGGCTAAGTGGTGCCAGAAGCTCTTCTCACATTTGCTACATTTATAGGGTTTCTCATAATTATGGATCCTCTGGTGTGAAATGAGATCTGAGCGTTGGATGAAGGTTTTCTCACACATATCACATCGATAAGGTTTCTCTCCACTGTGGGTTCTCTCACACATAATAAGAGCTAAGTTTTTGCAGAAGTTTTGCTCACGTTCAAGGCACTGGTATATGTGATCATCTATATGAGCAATGTCATGCACATGAATAAAGATCTTCTGACCCTTCTGAGGGCGCACACGATACACTGTCCTTCTCTGAGTTCTGTGATCACGTCTCTCTTCCGAAGTGTACATCTCTGTGGCTCCCACCTAGGGCGCTTCCCACTGGCCGCCTTGGCCTGTCATCTTCTCCACTGTCATTTTCCTGATAGGAACTTGAAAGATACGCCTGTTTTAGGCCTTTGAGTCATGAGCTGTGCATCTCTACAGGTTTCCAGCATCATATACACTAATTCCTTACTTGGTATTTCCAACACTGTGAGACAAAGAAGAAGTATTATTTATATTCCTATAACTGGGAAAGAGTGCTCAGAGCTAAAATCACTGCAGAAAAGACAGAAGTTCTGCATCAGCCTGTAAGTGCCCCAGGTGTTGCAGGGGCTGAGACCAGTTAGTCCCCCTCTTTGCCAATATAAAACCAGTCAGCAACACAAGTGCAAAGTACCAGGGGTGATTATTCCTCTCGTGACCTGGGTGACCTCAAACCCAGGTCCTTCCTCTTCCCCCCTTGCTCTGGCCCAGGGGTGCTGGCCCAGTTCCCCTGCCCCTCTGCTGCGCTGCGTTTCTCCACGGCACTCACTGCCCAGTGCAGCGCACACGAAACTCACCGATGCGCTGTCTGTGGCTAGAACACGCACCACGTCTGTTTTGATTGCTGCTCTTTCCTCAGTATACAGAGCAGGCATACAGCTGGTGCTTAATATGCTGCTTATTGCAGTTCTACTTGGATCCTCCGCTGGTAAAGGACAGGGCTGAATGCCACATGGTGGGAGCTGGTCTGGTGGGATGCGATTTAGCAGAAGTCAGTAAGGTGCGTTTCAAAAGACCGAGGAAGCCGGAGCTCACCTGGAATGTCAACAGAGGGAAAGCAGCGGTCACTTCCTGGTCCCGAGACTTTGATTCCCTGATGAAGATCACGTTCTGTAAAACACAAGGACAAGAAAAGGGTGGACAGTCATAAATGACAGGACTCAGCACTAGATCACTTCACTCAAAGAACCTAAAACGGGTAGTTTCCTTAAAAAGAGCTGCAAGGTTTTCTTACGCGAGCCCTCATGTCCAATCCTGAAGAGAGCTCTCAGTCCTGCTACCCCACATGCCTCTTGGAAGAGCAAGGGCGGAGCGAGTCTGTAAACCATCCCTGGGAACGTAACAGCATCGCAGGAAAGGGCCCCTACCTGCCCTCACTGACATGCTGAGGCGCCACCTTCCCCAGGGGCGCAGGCGGCCCTGGCCTGAATCACCTCAGGGAGCACCATGTCCCCAGGGAGGGATGACACCACCCCCGCCTACTCGGCCGGACATGCCACCGTCAGTCACCATGTGGCTATTCACAATTTCTATTTCAGCCACACATCAGGATGCAGTCGACTGTGGGCATCCGGGACCAGACAGCCAGGACTGTCCTGGATTTCGGCCCTCGGCAGCTGGAACCTGCCTGTTCCAGGCCACCGGATTTCCAGGTCCTTCCACCACTGTCCTGCCACTGAAGAGCAGGAGGGGGCACGCGCACCGAGTCCACAGCCGCCAGGACTCACAGGACACGTTCACGGTTCTGGTTCCTGCAAAGACGGAGCGCGAGCACGCCACCCGGTTCTCCCACAGAACGCGAGCCAGAGCCCTGCACGGACAGCACGGAGCAGGGCCGGGCACCAGCAGGGGCCCGCCGCGGACCACGGGGCACAACCCGACCTGCGGCGAGTTCACTGTTTTTTCTCCTTCCGTATCCCTTGGCTGAACTCAGTACAGGCGGAGCCGCAGAAGTCGGAGAGACTATAAAATGAAAGTCCCCTGGCATTTTTCGCAACGCCATGGGCTTCCTGCCGAGGGCTTAAAACCGACTTCAGTCGGTGCACAGAAAGCAGAGCTGGGCTGCCCGGGGCAGAGCCGATCTGAAGCTGCCAAAAGGCGAAAACCCACTCTAAGCACGAAACACTTTAAGAGTTCTGACCAAAGGATGCAAGGAGGACACTTGGCGTGCACGTGGGACTGGAAGAGGCGCCGTGGAATGACAATGCTCGCAAAGAGGAGAGTGGAAAGGGAGGGCAGGAACCCCGTGAGCGCACAGCCCAGGAAGAAAGGAGCAAAGGAAATTTCAGGTCCTTCAAAATGAAGGAAAAATTTTAAATGCACAATCTATCTCTCCAGTATTTTCTAAGAATGCCATCCAGTTTTAAAACAAAAGCAAAACTTTACCACAATGGCAAAGCAGGAATGTGCTGCTGCATGAGCGCCCTTGTAGAGCATTTTATGTTCTAATAAAATCAAAATAACTCAACCAAAAACTGGGAGAAGAGGAGGAAGAAAGGCAAATAACCTCACTGACTACTGCATTAATGGGAAAACCAGATAATTAAAGGTCCAATAAGAAAAAGGGACCAAAGGCATTCTAAAAGGTAATTGCGGGGTGGGGGCGGTGGTGGCGGAAGAAGGTATAACGGGAATAAACGGAAATGGAAAAATACAATAAAAAGCTACATTAAAACATTTTTTAAAAAGGTCTAAGTACAAAGACAGCCGTAATAACAAAAATCAAACATTGTAAACAATTTTTAATGAAAGAGCAATGAAAACACAGTGCGCAAATGTTGCATAAACAAGACGGCAGTGATGAGACCAAACACATCGATCACACCAACAAATGTGACTGAGTTTAATTCACTTATTAAAAGCGATTTTTAGCACGGCTAAAAATCACAAGCAAAACCAAATGCACTAAATACAAGACACCCAAAACAAAAGGATTCAGAAAGGCTAAAAATAAAGGGATGGAAAAGAACACCAAACGGAAACAATAAAAGTAGGACTTCTACTCACGACATAGAGCACAGTGGAATGCAAGCCAAAATGTATTAAACATGATAAAGGGCACTTTTTAAATTATGAAAGCCAATAATTACAATAAGCTTACAATGGTTTTGATTATGTACCAAATTACACAACAGTCACCTGTTTAAAGCAAAACCTTGAGGATGCCAAGAAACATAAATAAAAACATTTACAAGAAAAAATACTGTCAGTAAAAAGACACACAAAGTGGACCAAAAATAAGTAATGATGCAGGAAACCTAAATAATGTAACCAGTAAGTGAATCTCATGGTTATCTGTTGAAACTTACACCTTCATTATAAGGAATAAACTTACTTTTCAAGCACAAATGAATGCCATGTATTATTAGGTTATCAAGGAAGTATTAGTAAGTTCCATAAAATGACATAAACAACACTCAGCAGTAAAACTAGAAATGTCTCAAATATCAAATAACAAATGACCACCCCCAGGAGGAAAAATAAACTATTATAACAACTCTTCAGTGAACAAGAAAATGGAAAATTAAATGAATTTCTAAATGTTGATAATTGACTACTACATATTATAATCTATAAAATAAATTTAAAGCAGTGATCAAAGGAATAGTTATAGTCTTAATTTTTATCAATAAAAATAAAATAATTACATGAAGAAACTAAACTCTCAGGTCAAAAAGCTAAGAAAAAGTAAATCAAAACAAATAAGGAAGAAATCAATGAATTAAATAGAAAAACAATAAACCTAATTATAAATCAAAATCCTACTTATTTTGATAAACCTAAATAAATAAAGTACTAGCTCATATTATAACAGGGGGTGGGGGGGATGGAGAAATCACACATTTACAAAGTAAAAAAGGATGAGGAATAAATATCCACCGAAACAGAAAAGCAACAAACAAACCCATATACGCATGAGACCACTCTGTAGACTTCTACAAAAATAAATGTGATAACCCGTGAAATAAGGCTGTTTCCTTAGGAAACATGATTTACCCAAATCAACCCCATTAAAGTCAGGAAGCTTTAAAACAGCAATATGCACAGAATAAACAGAAAAAGTTACTAAGGAACTATCCCACGAAAACACTAGACCTAGACTGTTTCAGAAGAGAACTCGAACAAACGTATAAAGATGCTTCATAACTGTTTTCTAGAGCACTAAAAATAAAGAAAAACTTCTAATTCTTTTGTGAAAAAAGTTTAACACTGATAACTACATCTGATGAAGAGAGTATAAAAATCCTACAGCCCAGTATCAATGTGAAAATTACTAACAAAGTCCAACACCACATCCTTGTACAAACTGAGGCGTACTTTTTGGTACTTTTTTTGATTCTGTTGCATATAATATACATTATTATACAAAATGTAGCATCTTCTTTTACACTATTGCTTTTTAAAATTTATCATTTATCCTAGAAATCACTCCATATCAACTTGTAAAGATTTTCTTCATTCTCGTTCACAGCTGCATAATACCCCATTATGTGTGGGTATATCAAGTTTGTTCAACCATTTTCTTGCATTTCTCTTTTCCTTTTCTTTTTTCAACCACTTTCTTATGTATGAGCATTTCGGTTGTTTCAAAAATTTCCAAATGACAAACATTCCTACAGTGAGTAACTTTATGCATGTGTATTACCATATTGTTGCAGGTGAATCTTCAGAGTCAATTTCTACAAAAGGGATTGCTGAGTCAGATGGAAAGTGCATTTCTATGTGTATAGAGAGAAGCAAGTAAACAGAGTCATAAAGCAAGCAGAGTGAAGTGTCAACATTTAGGAACTATGGGCAAAGGGCATTCTTCGTACCATTTTACATTTTTGTAAATCTCAAGTTATTTCAAAACGAAAGGCACTTCATTTTTTTAAAAAGCATGGTAGCTAGAGCTGGCATACTGTGCTAGTTAAAGTAAATGTTCAAGCTCTGAAATCAGATTTTGGTTCAAGTTCCCCGTACGCTCCTTTGTCGCTGTGAGAGCTTGGGTAGTGACTTAAGGTCCTTCAGCTTCGATTTCCCCTTCGATCCAGTAGGTGAGCTACCATTACAGGCCTCACGGAGCTGCTGGAGAAGGAGACGGCGTCAGTAAAGGACTCGGCTCAATGTCTGGGCCTCAGTGGGCGCTCGGTGAATGTGAGGTTCTACGTGCCCAATCCATCCCCACCCATACAAAACCCTCATGCTCAGTGAGCCCACCCTCTGTGCCTGTCTCTTGCACAAAGTCTAATTTAAAATCCATATAAAATAGTTAATAAATAATAAAATAACTCAGCAACTTAATGATTAATATGAAGACTGCAAAAACTAGAAAAGCAGTTATGGAGAAATGTTAGGAGGGAAAGAAAGAATCCAGAACCGCAACTATCCATAAAGATATGCAGCCATAAAGATATAGACAAATAGCTAATACAAGATGGTGGGTATATGGGCGTTTTGCCTTTGAAAATGTATGTTATTGTTAAGGCCAAAAGGAGAACAGAGTAAGAATAAAGGGTACTGAGCCTGAAAATAACCTCGTAAATGAACCAGAGTATTTCCTAAAATTATCAGCCCAGGGTATTATGTTTGCCCTAAGTAGCCAACAACTGTAGGGCACAAAGAAAAAGAATTGTAAATAAGGAAATAATTCTTATGCATATCTAAACCTTTTAAATGTCAGCTCCTGGTAAATTTACAGTCTAGCTGTCAAAACTCTAAGTAGATCATACTTCCCTAGTCCAGAATATTGTAATTGTCTCTTATCACTAAGAATAAACACAAAATTTTCACAGCTCTACGTAACGTGGCACCTCCACCCCTCTCCAGCCCCACAGGCCACCTCGGAACCTCAGCACTTCTTCCCCCAGGCAGCTGACTCAAGTGTCTGCCTAAAAATTACTTCCTCAAAAAGAGGCACACGGGGATGTTATCTAACATAGCACATGCCCTTATCCCACTTCATGTCTCTGCAGAGCACTCGTCACCCAACTTTGTGGCACATGGTTTATGTTTGTTCATTGGTTTCTCTGCTACCAATGAAAGAATATAACTTTCATTTGGGTTGGGACTTACCCTTTTGTTGCAAAAGAATACATTAGTTGAATAAGTGATAAATATGAATGAATAAATGCCAGAACCGCCCCCCACCGCCCCCCCCCAAAAAAAAAGGTCCATCATCATCCCTGGAGCCCCAGCTGCAATTCAACTGGCTAGGCTAGTAGTAGCCCTGCTGGTCCATCTGGCAAACCTACATGTATCTTTCCAGTCTTAGATTCAGGGAACCCTCCTCCAGGAAGATACTGGTTCTCTCTTCCACCACTAGCTCAGAGGCAGGCAAGAAAAGCCCAAGCACACAGGC
Organism: Anoura caudifer; assembly: GCA_004027475.1. Lineage (NCBI taxonomy): Eukaryota > Metazoa > Chordata > Mammalia > Chiroptera > Phyllostomidae > Anoura > Anoura caudifer. The sequence continues at coordinate 27,799 of PVKU01008079.1, read as the reverse complement.
TGAGTGGAGAACTTCAAAGCTCAAGGTAATCCTTATACTTAAAGGCCTATATAGGGCAAGCACACAAAGCCTATAAAGCATTATCTGAAAAATAGATGACTCTTACCCTAGGTTAAGGATTGTCTTACTTATTTTTCATAGATTACATGGATTGCCTCATTTAATCTTCCCAAGACCTCTGTGCAGTTCATGTTAGTAACAATGCTTGCACCTTACCCATAAAAAGCCTGATGCTTAGGGCAGTTAAAATATTACCCAACATGTCTCAGCAAGTAGAGCCAGGATTTAAAGTGCCATCTTCTGACTCCTGAGCCTGCCTAAACCTTGGGCACACTGCCTTTTGGGGGGCTGCAAATCAATCAAGAAGCAATCACCACAAGCCTATTGTGAATAAGCATGTTGGAATGGAATGTAAAATACACTTAAATTGGTAGAATAGGACTCAGTTTTATCACTCTGCTATCTCACAAGCTAGAAGAGGACCATTCCCCTTTTCCATGGATCTTCTAGGCCTACCTGTCCTCCGCCTCCAAAACCCACTACTTTCATATAGAAACATACAGCCTGGTGTGCCCCTGGCCATAACAACATAGACCCAAGGCTGTCTTCCTTTTGGTTCCAAAAGGTCTGTAATCCATAACTATTCGCAACACACAATTCTTCCCTCTCCTAGAGAAAAAAAAAGTAATGTTGAAATTTGTAATTTTTCTGAAGCTGAACATCTAAATGTTGGTCCCATTTTCTCCCCACTCCAGTCCGCATCTTTCAGACATATCTTACCTTTTCCCACCTCTGCTTGCGTTCTGTTTCTGCTGCAAGAAGTACCCGCCCCTGGTAGCCACAGTTCCTTCCCATTTCAAGACAAAATTATCAAGAATCCTTCTGGGGGATAACCAACTTCATAATAAAGCCCCAAGTCCTCTTTTGCTAATTGTTTTTTGTTTGCATTACGTCAACCTCTAAGGTCCAGGACCCATTCTTCTAGCACTGGTAAGTGTATTTAACAAAGTCACATACAATGCAGTTTCCAAAAATGGCTATGGAGTGATTAAACCAACCGGATTCTCCTGCATTTAGATCTGAATGCAACATAACTAACGCCTGCAGTAAAGAAGGGGATGGGAGGGCTCCATTCAAGGCCCTCGGGTTTCTTCCCCAAGACGAAAGGCACAGGTCACCTAGAAAACTGCCTCGCAGTGTTCACTGTTACCATCTGCAGGAACCACTATGCTGAGCTTCTCTTTTTTTCAACTTTTCATTGACCGCCTTTCATTGACCGTCCCGCGGGGACGCGCGGAGCAGGGCGGCTCCCAGGGTCTAGGCCGCGGGGTTCCAGTCCGCGGCGGTCGGACCCGACCCTGCAGGCCCAGCCGCCCAGGCCCGCGGCCCGCTCGCCCCGCGGCCACCGCACCGCCCCTCGGCCACAGCACTTCCGGTTACTCGCGGACACTCGGTCCGGGTTCACGGCGGCCGCAGGCTCCACGGCCGTGGACCGAACGGCCCACCCTCGGGCAAGGAAGGAAAGCAAACCTGGGGCCGACGAGAGCCAGGAGCCGCTCCCTCTGTGCGCCGGGGCCGGGAGCGGAGTCCGGACCGTCCGGGGAACCTCCACGCTGACCAGGCCGGCAACGCCAGCCTTTTCAGCCGGGCCGGAGGCGGCGGCGCAGCCCCGCCCCGTGAGTCACGTGGTCACCCGCCCGCGGCGACAGCGCGCCCCGCCCCCGCCTCTGCGCCAATGGGGCCGCCGCTCGGGAAGGGGCGGGGCCCGGGCGCGTGCGCCCAGCGGCCCTGGGCGGTGGTGGACGGAGCCAGCGCTGTGCTGCGGTCTTGCCCAAGCTGCGGAGGGCCCGGATGTAGAAGTTCGCGGTTTGCGTTGCAGTTTCCGAATCCTGCTCTTTCTTCAAGGCTGTGGGACCGGGACTGGACGCAGGAGTGGAGTAGCGCGGATGGATGCCGCCAACCCTGAGAAAAACAGCCGAAGGACCAGAAGAAATGGAGGATCCCAAAATGTTGGATAGGACGAGGGTCTCAACATCCGGCCGTTCTTACTAAATGCTGTCCTTACTAAATATTAAAACGCGCGCCAGGATTTTGTGGGTGCAACTGTAACTGGATGAGCTTGACCGGAACACAGCCAGGTAAGTGTAGCCGACTTCGAAGAAGAAATCAACGTGCAGTGAACCAAACTGTGCACGAGCCATGGCCGAGCCTCCCTGCTGGGAGACGGAGCTGGGGAGAGAATCCCGGGCCCTTTACCTGCTTGCAGGTCAATAAAACCCCCTTGTGACAGCCACGTCTCCTTTTTGAATACAGCACACCGAGCTGCGCGCCCCCTGAGTGGGTCTCGAACCTCAGACGGGGGCTCCTGTGGGGTTCGGTCGGTCCGCAGCTCGTCCCGGGCTCGCTCTGGGGTCCCGACCTGACAGGAGGGGACTCGCCCTGAACGTGCCCCCAGCGCTGGCCGCGACTGTGCGGTACCGACCGGCCTCCGCAGTGAAGTCCAGTGGCCGCCACAACCTCTCTACTCAGACTGTTCAAGAGGAGGCGGGTGAGTTGGCCCCAGTGGCCTCAGTAACTGGTGTTTTCTATTCCCGTTTGGGGCACAGGGTTGTCAGAAGAATAGTTTCCTTTCTGGAGCGCACTTAGGTTCTGAGACTTTACAGGGACAAACAAACACAAAGAAAACCCTTTGTCAGGATGCCGACTGAAGGTATTTCTGAAGGGGAGTTTCAGGGGGATTGAAGGTAGAGAGACCTGAGACAGCCCAGGGCCCTGCCCGCTTCGGGATTTCTGGAGCTCATCCTGGGGGCCTGTTCCTAGCCTTTTTGCGGAGGCAGGAGCCTTCGCCTTCGAAGACCTCTTAGGGGAACAAGAACGGAATTCACTGATGCATGGTGTACCAAACCCATAAGGTTTAGCTCAATCAAAGCAGGAGGGTTTTAATTTAAAACTTTTCAGTTAGACTGTGAACTGGTTGCTAGTCAATGCCGGGTTGACTGAGAAGTTGGAAATACCGCTTAAGAAAAATGGGAAATCACCCTACAGTTCAAAATTTCAGTCCCATCCGGAAACACTGGACACTTTTTGAACGTGACCCTTTAACAAAGAAACAAGAAGTTTTCTTTTGCAATGTCACATGGCCCCAATGTGTTTTAGGGAACCAGCAACAATGGCTCAAAAATGGCTCTTTTAATTATAATACAATATTACAATTGGAGCTATTTTGGAAAAAGGAAAAATAGAATGAAATCTCGTACCTTCAGAATTGTATGGCGTTATATCAAAATCGCAGCCTACAGAGGAAATGCGCGTTGAAGAGGACCCAGGGGTTAGAAGCTGAGTCCCCAGCTCCGACACAGCCAGTCCCTGAGGCCCCTGGGAAGACCTGGATTTCTCACCTCCAGGTGCTCCCAACAGGGGACCTTGTCTCCCTCCTGGGGAGGTCTGTTTCTTCTGAGTTCCCTTTGCCTCCCTGTCCCAGCGCACAGCCTCCCGATTCCTTTGGTCTCCCTAATCTGTGAGGGATGCCTTTGAAATTTCCCCAGAAGGGGGGACGAACACTCCCATCCTATGTCCCCCGATCCCTGAGTCCGCTGCCATCAAGGTACCAGTCTTCACCCAGAGGGCACACTGGGTTCTGAGTGGGGAAGGAGACATGGCTGCTGCTTGTGTTCCTGTCTGGACATCTGATCTGTATAGTGGGGAGGGAAATACTGAGGGACTTCAGGCTGATCCGGAGGAGTTTATTAGCTTGATTAGTGGTATATTCATCACCCATAGTTCCACTTGGAGAGATACTTAATCCCTCCTTACCATCCAGCCCACTGCCAAAGATAAAACCAAGGAAGAGGCTGATGAAAACATGCTCCTCAGCCTACTAATTAGATCTGGTGGCTGGCAAATGAGTCTGTTCCCAGTACTGACCCTCAGTCATTGGCCCCAATGACTGACTGTTGGGAACCACCCTGCCTGGTTTCAGGAACTGTAACCCCCCATGGCTAAGGCTGAGTGAGTGACCTTGTGACCATAAGCTACTAGGGAGACAAAGCTTATCTCCTTGGCAGAGGCCTGCCTCTGCTCCTTTCACTTCACCCTGCCTGGCCCCCAATGCTTGATGGGTTAGCCAAAGACGGGTAAGATTCCTCAAGGGAGGGATGGCCTAAGACAGGCACGATAACGGGCCCCCCCCGGGAAGGACTTGGGGTGCTATAGAAAAAGGGGGTGATGGACCCTCACCCCTTCACTTTGACATAGCCTGAGCCTTCATTCTGTCTGCAAGGAGTCTCCTAATCTCTTGGCTGCCTTACTTCCCCTGCCTGACTTAAGCCTGAAACAACGACTTAAGCCTGAAACAATGCTGGAGGTGGGTGCATCCCTGCGCTGGAAAGGGCAGGTTCCCTAGGGCGATCAGAACCAAGAAAAAATACATAAAATCCTGTGAAACCTGCTTTGCTAATACCCTCAATTTAAATGATAAGGGTCCAAGCATGAAATGAGTTTGTTTCCCCAAAGTTTTGTGGCCCTTTAGCTATTTGACCCTGACTCAAAATAGGCCCTCAAAGTTCTTTGATTGTTATCTATTGTTTAATCATTTCTGCCTCAGAATGATTGATGAGCTTTATTCTTGTGCAAATTGAACCCAATAAAAGTCTGTCAAGTTAAGGGTCCTGCATTCTCTTGAGAGGGTGGCCGAGGAGCTCCGAGGCTTTTTCTCCTCTTGAGAGAGAAGCCGTGCTGTCCCTTTTCCTCCACAGGACTCGGTACTCCCTGTGAATTTCTCCTGCCTCACCCACAATGCCGTGGACCCATGAGCCAGGGCCTGCATCAACTGACTAGATGGGGCTGCCTTGGTATTATGGGAGCCTGCTGCTGAAGGGTATGGTGGGTCACCCCACTAGAAACATTCCACAAGAGGCCCATGAGAGCCCTTTGACCTTCTTAGAAAGATTGAATGAATGCTTAAGACAACACACTACAGCAGGCCCTGAGGACACAGGGAGTAACACTACCTTGAATGCCTACTTCATATCCCCAAGTGCTCCAGACATCTGCAGGAAGTTACAAAAGGTAGTGGTGGGTCCTACCACTCCCACTTCCTAATAGGCAGAGGTGACCTTTAGGGTTTTTAACCACAGGGATGTGGCAGAAGAAAGGAGGAAGAAGAAAAAATGAAAAAGCAAGCAGCTTTTCTGGCCATCTCGCTCCAGGCTTCGGGTAGCCTGGGGAGGAGAGGAGAAAGGCCACCTTGGGCGAGTAACCCTGGCCCCCACCTTGGGACCAATCAAAGGTGTCCAGCAGATCTGGAGTCTAACCAATGTATGTTTTGCAAACAAGGGAGACACTGGAAGAGAGAGGGTCCCAAACACTCTGAGAAAGAAGGAAAGGGAAACTCTAGATTCTTTGCAGTTGCCCCAGGTGAGAGGGGAGGACTGATGGGGCCGGGGCACTGCCCTCTGGCCTCCAACAGGAAACATTTCAATCCCCCATGAGGAGCTTCAGCTTACTCTGAATACAGAAGGGGAGGAAACTGATTTTTGTTAGATCCTGGGGCCACTTACTCTGTTTTTACTACCTGGGCAGGCTCCCCTTCCGAGACAGAATGTGATATTGAAGGGGTGTCAGGGAAGCCAGACGCAGAAATTCTTTGAGCCTCTGACATGTGACATAGGACTAAAACAGCTGTCACACTCTCTCCTCTGTGCACCTGAGTGACCTGTTCCCTTCTTAGGAAGGTGCCTACTAAGTCAATTGGGGTCTGCCATCTATTTAGGTCAAAAAAAGTTAAAATACTAATTCCCAAGGACAAAAAAATAGAGTTCATGGCTCTACTTCACCCAAAGATCAGGGATCTGTACCCCAGAGATTCTCAATCAGGTTAATCCGGCTGTTTGAGCACAAGAAAAAGTCGGAAGGTTAAAATAATGCCCTACCTGTTAAAACAGTACCACTCCCCGAAATTTTTGCCTTTGAATGGGAAGATTCTGACACCCATCAAAAGTCCCAGGATTGCTGAACTGTGTTACCACAGTTTTAAAAACTCCCCAACCCTCTTCGGGGACCTCCAACTTGAAAATAAAGCTGTTCCACAATATGTAGATGCCATTCTAATTGCCAGTCCTGGTAAAGAACTTCAGACAGGAATCCCAGCAGAAAAGGGATACAAAGTGTCCCAGAAAAGAGTCCAGATATTCAAACCAGAAGTACCTGGGTTTTCTTATTTCCCGAGGCGAGGACAAAGAAGCCCACATCGTAGTAAGAGGCAGGAATACCCAGTCTAGCTCCACCACAATTGGGAGGTTTTCTCTGAATGACAGGACTCATGAGCTAAATCACTAATTTTAGTCTTCCAGTCAAGTCCCTGTGTGATAAATTGAAATGAGACCAGAGTAAGTCTGCAGTGAGACAAAGGGTGCCAGAATGCTTCTGAGAAACCAAAGAAAGATCCAGGGAAAGGAAGCTCCCACCCTGGGCTTACCCAATTTGGAGGAGCCTTTTGAATTGCATTGTGTGTGCCTGAGACTCCAGGGATTGCCCCAGGAGGTTAGTTCATCTGTGGGGCCTCTAAGTCAGGCGATTGCCTTTTTTTCTTAAAGCAACTAGACACAGATGCTGCCTGAGGGCAGTGGTTGCAACTTGCCTGTTAACTACAGAAGCAGGAAAAGTTAACAATTGGACAGGCTCTAACTATACGGACCTCTCATCAGGCAGTGAGGTCCCTGAAAGCGAAGGAGATCATCGGCTAACAGGAAGAGAATGATTCAATACTTGGCCATGTTCTTGGACAATCTGAGCATCACTATAAAAGTTGTCACACCCTCAATCCTGCTGCTCTATTTCCAGCCTCCTTCAAAGCCCCAGATCATAACTGCTGAAATAATTGTATTCTAGTAAGAACAAGCTTAGAAGTGAGCCATTAGCCAACTCAGAAGAGATATGGTTCACCAGCGGGAGCGGTTTTATAGACAGGGGAGACAGGAGGTCAGGGTACGCAGTGATATCCTTGTTCACCATCATTGAAGCAAGAGCCTCCCTCACCCCCCCTGGGACTTCTGCTCAAAAAGCTGAACTCACAGAATTGGACAGAGCCCTGGAATTAGGAGAAAATTCAATTGTAACTATGTTTCTTTGAAATACAAGATAGAGCTTCCTGCATATATCACTCTCAAGTGAGACCAGCTGTACCCCTGCGTGGGAACAAGGGACCCGATCCACAGGACTCTGGTGAAGCCCTGTCTGCCCTCCAGCTGCTCCTTGAAGGACAAGTGATGTCCAGCAAGTCTGCTCTCACCTCTCATGGCTTTTTATATCCTGTCTCTTTTCGCATTCTTTTTCTCAGGAGTCCCAGAACCTAGGGTACCCAAGACTTCGATAAGTCAGGCAGCCAGAGAATTGCACTGTAGCTCAAAGACATATTCTGTCCATGTTCAGCAGGAAGCATTTATAGAAGTATGACCCTGTCCCCATTCCCTCAAGAATGAGGAGTGGAAAACCTCAGGGGTGGGGGGATTATTAGACAGGACAAGGGTCAAAAGGTCTGGGCAGTTCTTACTAAATGCTATTCTTGCTAAATGTTAAAATGTACAACTGTATTTTGCAGATACAACTGTAATCGGATGAGCTTGACCAGAACCCAACCACGGTTAGCCAACTTCAAAGCAGAAATCAGCAGGCAATTGAGCAAATGGTGTGTATAAGCCATGACTAAGCCTCCCTTTGAAGAGGCAGATGTTTGGATGTGAATCCAGTTTCCTTTACCTGCTGCAAGTAAATAAAAACTACGTAATGACAACCACATCTTGTTTTTGAGTAGAGCACCCCGAGCTGTGATCCCCGTGTGTTCAGTAGTGAAAGCACAGCAGAAGCACTCAGTCACTGAAGGTGTGCCCAGCGAGAGGGACAACAGGCTGTAGGGGGGCTAGTGGTGGCCTTGTGTGGGCGGAGACCACCGCAGTGGAGGATGTGGCTGCTCCGCTATCGGAAGATTTCCCAGTCTTCCATGGTTATGTTTCTGGCCTGGAGTCACCTATGTTTGAGTTGCAGCAGAATGAGATTGCCTTCAGAGTGAAACATATACTTTCCATGCTCAGTTAATACATGAAACAATGTTTTTAAAAAGCCCTCAGACATCAGAGGGAAAGGATGAGTACTAACAACACAGAGTTCAAAAGCCTGAGCTAGGTGACCAAGGATTCGGACTGTGAGCAAAACACTGGGCGTAGGGAGTGCGTGGCGAGAGCATCACGGGCTCTTCTACAGCCACGTTCCAGGGTTAACTAATCACAGGCTCTCCTGCAGGAATTCTCCACCAGAGGAGAGGCAGCTTAGTTTCATGTTTGTTTCCAGTAAAGCCGAAGTACTCTATCCAGGGTCTTCTTAATATCTGAGATAATAGATTTTAATAACTTCACTTTCGAGTATGTGGTATGCTCCAGGCACTGTTCTAATCACTATTCATGTATTATCTCATTAACTTGTAACAGACATTCTATGAGATGTGTATTACCATTTTTATCTTAGCAGAAACTGGTGCACAGAGAGACTCAGTAACTTGGCCAAGGCCCCGTGTTTAGTCACAGGAAGCTGAAATACGAACAGTCTGATATCAGAGCCTGTACTTGCAAGCACTACATTTGCATGCTGCCTCGATTATGCTTTCGTGTTGCTATCCATAAAAAGGGTAGCATCCTTTTATGTCAACTTGAAGGCCTCCCTGTAGCATGTCTTGTAAGTCAGTGTAATGAACTCTCTTGGCTTTTGTCTATCTGACAAGGTCTTTCTTTCTCTCTGATATGTGAAGTAGTTTTTCCAGGTCGAATATTCTTAGTTGGCTACTTCTTGCAGCACTTTGGATGCATCATCTCACTCCCTTTGGCCTGTAATGTTTCTGCTGAGAAATCCACTGATAATCTTATGAGGCCTCCCTCATCATCATGAGTCACTTTTCTCCTGTTGCTTTCAAGGTCTCTCTTGTCTGACTTTTGACAATTTAATTATAATGAGTCTTGATGTGGGTTGGGTTCATCCTAATCGAAGCCTTTTGAATATTCATTTGCTTCCTCAGTTTTGGTAAGCTGCATTTTATCAGATAAGCTCTCTGACCCTTCCTCTCCATATTCTCCTTCTGAGACTCCTATAATGTGTATTTTATTCTGCTGATGCTGTCTCGAGTCCCTTACACATTTTTTCTTTTTGTTTCTCTAGCTTGATACTTTCAAATGTCTTCACATTCATTAGTTGCCTGTGTTCTCTTAGAGCTCATTGAGCTATTTAAAGATAATTATTTTGAATTACACCTGTTTCTTTATAGTAGGTTTCTGGATATTAATTTTTTTCTTTCATTGGGTCAGATTTCCACGTTTCTTCATATATCTTATTTTTTGCTGAAATTTGGGCACTTGAAAAAATTGCTTCTTCCACTCTTTATAGATTGACTATGACCTTCACCAGTCAGCCTGGCTGGAGGTTCCGACTACCTCTCAGAAGTGTGTCTTCTCTGAACTTGTTCATGTATAATAATTTCCCAGAGAGGTTGGCAGGCACCCGCCCCGCCAACCCCCAACAACAAGAAAAAGAACCCTCTTGCTCCCTCTGGTGTTTATCGCTGTTGCTGCAGGTTCCGTGGTGCAGCCGAGCTCTTTATTCTCAGTGGCCCCTCGGCATGAAAGTGTGAGGGCTTCCCGCCAGCGCTGCTAGTCAGGGGAGACAGAACCCAGTTCCCTGGGCAGCGTCCCGCCCCCCACCCGCCTCCCCGCCTCAATGGCTTACCCATTTCAATGTGGCTGTTCTTGGCTTTGCCCTTCCTTGGGATACTGAGACGTCACTGGTTTCTGGAGTTCTCATAAAGGATCTGGGGGCCCTATTTTGATGCTAAATTTGGGTTTCTGTTGGAGAACAAGGTCTGTGGCTTCCCATTCGGTCGCCTTGCTGACGTCACTCCGCGCTAGCACCGCAGGGTAGAGGCTGAGGGGAGGGTTTGGAGGGCAACTTGGTTCTCATCTGGCAATGAAGCTGTTCGTTCATTAAAAAACAGACTTCCTCTGAAAGCTGAGCGTGCTGCCGCCACTCTCCCCACTCCCTTCATGCCCAATGACTACCCACGGTAGACACCTCCTCGTTTAGCTTCTGCGTTTTCTCCTTTGCTTCCAAATGGGATGTAGTTCGAGGACGGAGGGACATTTTTGCATTTTATTCACTCCCTAATCACTGCACCCAGAACAGCGCCTTAACGAGGTGTATGCTCTAGCAATATTTGTTGGATGATGAAAGAATGAATGATTTTACCCTTGGTCCACCCGTTCAGTGCGGCTGGGCGACCATCAGAGCGCGAAGTCGAAGGTGCAATGTCCTGCTTCTTCCACCAGAGGGAGAGCAGGAGCCCAAACAGGTGCAGCTGGGGGTTTCCGGTGTATTGTGTTTCTTCCCAATCATTTGAACCAAAGCCCTGGGAAGCCCAAGAAGGTTCAAAAGTGATCTCCCTCCACTTCAGGGAATACAGCGTCAGTTAGGAACGGTTACTGGTAAATATTTGGCGGTTTTGTTTTCCGTCTCATATGGGCGGGACTGTGACTAAAAGCGTGCCCTCTCTGAGGCTCGAACTCAGGACCTTCAGATTATGAGACTGACGCGCTGCCTACTGCGCTAAGAGGGCACCTTGCTCCCGTATTCTACACAGCATGTAAAATAGTAAAATTACGTTTCAAGCGTCGTCGTGTCATCAGTTTCGAGATGTAAGAGAGCGCAATAGAAGCTATTTGAAAAATCACCCACAGGGTCCGGTGCTGCCCCCAACGGACTCCACCGAGCCACCGCGGAGTCCACGCCTTTCCTGTTTCTCCCAACGAGAAGACCCTCTGGGCTGTGGGACCAAGGACAACTGTGCTATTTTCTGCTGCTCTTGTGTTCCAATGATGTGGTTTTTCCTGCCCATATAGATCTCAGTCGATCTTTCGCCTCCCATGGTCTTTTCGGTTGAAAAAAATGTAGAAGGTGCCCAGTTAATTTAGTTCACTGACTGGCTGAGTAAATGAATAAGTGAGCAAATAAATCGTCCTCAAAATTGTCTCCGGTCCACATTTCTTTGTCTTACTTTATATCTTGTATAATAACCTTTAATCTCATATATAACAATATATTGAGTTTCTTATAGTCACCACATTTATTTTTAATGCATTCTGACAATCTCTGATTTTTAACTGATGAGTTTAGATTATGTACACTTAATGTTATTGATACGTTTGCATATAGATTTACTAATTAATAACTTATTAATGGTTTGTTTCCTTCGATTTTTATTCTTCTTTGTTCCTCTTCCTATCTTCTTGGGCTTATTTCGACTTGTTAGTAGGTCATCTACTGATTGCCATATACATACTTAACATTTCACAGTATACTTAGAATCAATAAATTATTGTTCAGTTGAATATAAAAGCCTCTCCACCATTTAGTTCCTTTACTATAACCCCCTTATGTTACTTATATAATAGATACAATGAAAACTCCATCAGAAAATGTTATGATTTTCACTTTCAATTATCAAACATACTTTGAAGAACTCCAAAAAGGAAGAATAGTCTATCATATTTACCCAGATATTTCCTGTCTCTGCTACTGTTTCTCCATTCACAATATTCTAAGTTACCTTCTGGTTCATTTTCCTTGTCTCGCCAGTATACTAACTCTTTTCTTGTCCTTCTGCTACTGCTAGCAATGGATGCTCTCAGTTTACCTTCAAATGAGAAAGTATTTCTTTCACCTTTATGTCCAAAGGGTATTTTTTGCTATTCTTAGCATTCTGGGTTAACAGATCTTTTCTTCGAGAATTTAATGAATGCCATGTTATTTTTGAAGGCCCTATGGTTTCTGATGAGAAATCCACAGTGATTCAGATAGCAACTTTTCATTTTTCTCTTGCTGCTTTCAAGGATTTTCCCCTTTTATTTCCAACAGTTTAATTGTGATATGTCTGGGTGTGGGTTTATTTGTGTTTATCCTGCCTGAGGTTTGCTGATCTTCTTGAATCTGGTGTATGCCTTTTGCCAAATTTGGGAAGTTTTCAGCCATTGATGATTAAATGGTCCCCCCTCCCTTCAAGGCCCTCTCTCTCTTCTCCAATGCTGTGAATGTAAGGTCTTTGTGATCTTCCTATTTGTCCCTGGGGCCTTGACAGCGCACTTTTCTCTCCATCGCTTAGATTGGGTAGTTACCAGGGTTCTCTCTCCATATTCACCTGCTTCTTCTGTCATCTCTGTCAGCTACTGAGACAATCCCGTGAGGTGTTATTGTTTATCCTTCTGGCAATACATTCAGTTCCGAAGTTTTGATTTGGATTGATGTCTTCCCATTACTTGCTAAGGCTTTCCAACATTCCATTCATTTCAAAGAGTTCTTGTCCCTAATTCTAGGAGCATTTGATAATTATTGCTTGAAAGTATTTATCAGATGATTTCAACAGCTGGGTCATCTCAGTATCAGTGTCTGTTAAATTCTTTTTTTTTTTTTTGAGTGAATTAAGATTTTCTTTGTCCTTCATGTGCTGAATAATTTTGGGTTATAACCTGGCCATTTTTCTATTATAAGATTTTGTATCTTGTTCAAACATTGTGAAGAATTTTCCAGTTTTGTTGGCACTTAACAGCTTTGTGTTCAAGTTCCAAGTTCCAACCAACATTTTGTGTGTTGGTTTCAAAGTCCACTCCATGTTCAAAGCCTGTTTGAACGGACAGTATCTGGAGATCTGTGGAGTGTGTGTAACCCAGTGGCCAGTGTGGACTTGGGCAGGAGGCAGCACTTACTCCATTTCTCAGTCTGTCGTTTAGGGTCCGAGGCCCTTTTTCACAGCTGGCAGGGCATCCAGGAGCTTATCAATAACTTCACTGTTGCTTCCCCGCCGTTTTTCTCTGGCCACCTGGAAGAAGGCGGTGGGTGATTTCTCGTGGATTCTGGAAGGAGAAGGGCAGCACCTGTGTCCATTCAGTCTCAAACCAAGGATGTCTCGTGTGTTGTGCGAGCATGGTGACCACTGCACCACAAAACCCAGTCTGCATCTTATATCTGAATATGTTCTCCGTTCTTGCTAAGGTGTGTCATGTAGAGGTTACAGACCCACACTGCATGGGAGAACAGCAAACTACAAATACTACAGGCAAGAGCCATATGGTGTAAGAGGCAAGGTCATATCAGAATGAGGGATAACACAGGAACATTTCGCGTACAGAGAGCAGTGAACACAGGGGGGGAAGGAGCAGGCATAGATGTAGCAATTCCTGTGTTGACAAATATCCCTGTTCAGTTGGAGTGGGGGGGAGGTGTGAGTGTACACGTGTGTGTGTGTAAGAACATGGAGGGGGCTAGTGATTGACAAGCCTGGACAACACATGCCCAAATACTGGGCAGAGCATTGTAGGGGCTGAAGAACATGGCTTATGTAACCAAAGTAACATTTTAGGAAAAGTTTTAAATTCTGAGTGTCAAAGAAGTTAGAAAAGGGGAAACTAGGATTGGAGAGAGGAAAAGGAGTAATAAAGGTATTAATGGGTTCAGGTTTATCCTGTTAGCTCCTGAGATGAGCTGTAGTATCAGCCTTTCTGCATCTCCAGTGCCTGGTACACTGCATTCGAATGCACCTTCCTATCCCCTAGAATGGATGAAGAAGCAGGTGAATGAGAAGAAAGGTTCTGGAGAAGCCCTGCAGGAAGGACCCACAGTGTTGGTGAAGACGCTGAGTATAGAGCACTGAGAGGGAAGGAAGAATCAAAGGCACTTAGAAGCCTTGAACCGAGGTGCAGACACAGAAGAGATTTTTGAATAAATGATGAATGGAAGAACAAATTCACTCATTTATAAATATTTGTCATTTAAAAAGAAAGGCTAGTAAGGAGAAAAACAGATGGTGAGACTGTACAATAGGTTAAAAGGAAAGCTGACATTTTTTATTTAATTTACAAAAAAAAACAGCCAGCTTCCCATATCTGGTTTTGCTCCTTAAAGCTATGTCACCTGAGAGAAGAGGTCTAGATCTTCGGCGCTTTGGTTTCACCTGTTCCTGCCGAGAGCTGAGACGCAGTTTATCTCGGTGTTGAGATGGATAGTGCACCACACACTTAGTTCCTTTCAACTGGCTGGACTGTTACCAAAACACGTGCCCTCTCTGAGGCTCGAACTCAGGACCTTCAGATTATGAGACTGACGCGCTGCCTACTGCGCTAAGAGGGCCGCTTGGCACAGCCACGCACATTGCAAGTGAAACAGTGAATACTGCTTTCCAAGCACACCCTTGTGTCATCGTCAGTTTCCGGCTTTTAAAGAGCACAATGGATCCCACTGGAAATTACTCCACTTGAACCGGTGTAGTTCCCTTTCATTTTCCTCTGCCAGCGTTAGGACTTTTCTTTAACCTTTATCAGTTTGTAATATGCTTGAATGTGGCTTTCTTTGGGTGTGCCCTGCTTAAGATTTGCTGAGTTTCTTGAATCTGGGTTTTGCGTTTTTCACTTCCCAGGACTGTGTCGAATTCAGGGCCAAGTTGCATGGAGAAAAACAGCAGCTTAGTATACTTGACCCTTGCGGGATCAGAGCTCCTCCGGGGAAACAGAAAAGGTCCCCAGTCCGCCATGCGCGCAGGCCAAAACTCAAAGAACGACCCAAGGACTGCTGCGTTGAGAACGTGCCGCATTTTCTTCAATGGGGCAGAAGATTTGAGGGTGCCGCCTAGGGACTCGAGGCCGCGGCAGCAAAACTGGAGAATGTGGGCATCGATCCCACTACCTTTCGCATGCTAAGCGAGCGCTCTACCATTTGAGCTAATTCCCCGGCTGTTACACGTTGTTTTCTCTTACTTTTTTCTTTTATAGCAGATGGGCAGGTCTCTCTGGTAGCTCAGGACACAAGGGCATGGAATCGGAACTAAGAGCGCATGCTCCCCAGGACCCCGCGGTCAGAGCGCCGCACCTCCTCTGCTGGGGAAGGAGGACCGGTGAGGAGGAGAAAATCTCCGAGCGGAAACTGGCGCCGCCAGCACTTCACTTTTCACGTTTTCTGGGAAGGAAGACATCACGTCCCAGCTGGACAGACCCGCCCAAAACAGCTAAGGCGGCACAGCTATCACAAGATGATACATGCCCCTTAAAAAAAAAAGTGAGATTATCACTTTTTCCTTGCAGGTGGGTCTGCCTGGAAGGAGGCTGTGGGGCAGCTTCTGGTAGGTTCTGGGGGTACAAAAACAAACAAAACAAAAACTGTAACCTATCAGCTGTTTCCACTTGGTTTTGAAACAGGACCTCTGGTGTGAGGCCAGTGGAAAAGCCTCTACACCACAGGACCCTCAAACTTGAGTCCTTTTTTGCTTATATCTAACATATGCGTTGAGTCCTACTAGGTGTAACATGTAGAACTCACACACCCACAGCACATGAAAGTTAGCAAAAACCACAGAAGTGTTCTAGACAAAAATTATGGGGATTAAGATTCAAGATCACGTTAGAGTAAAGGAATAAGCATGGGTCTTGACGGAGCAGGTTAGGCAGGACGCACGCAGGGTGGGAGTTCAGCCGTGGATGGAGGAATCCTTCCACGAGGAAACATGCCTGTTTCATTGGATTGTGGGGCCTGAGAGTGCCATAAAATACACGTGAAGGGATGTAGTGATAGAAAAGTCTTGACCCTTGGAGACACGACCAGAAGAACATTCTAGACACTTCAAACTCGTGAAAAAATTCTAGGCAGACAACTTACAGAATCAATTTTACATTTTACAAATAAAGGTTTTAGTTTTGAATGCCAACAACCTTGGGAACGGGAACTGAAATTGGAGGGAAAGGAAAATGAGTTATGAAAGGACTAAAGTACTGAGGTTTATCCACACTTATCCTGCCAGCCCCCGAAGCAAACAGCATGAGTCTTTCTCCAGTTCCTGCCCCCACTACACTGTCTGGCACAGAATATCTCCCCGTAAGCATTGCTGAGTGGACGAAGGGACAGGTGACAGAGAGCAGAGGAAGGTTCTAGAGAGTCCGTGAAGAGAGAATCCACAGTGTTTGTCAAAGCATTGTGTGTGCTGATTTGAGGGTGAAGTCTTAAAAATCAACAGGCATACACACCGATGGAATAGAACAGAGACCGGAAATACACCTCAGCATAGCATCTTTTTCAGCATTTAAAAAATATTTTTCTATTTCTTTCTAGAGTCTATGGTTTCTGGTAGGAAATCCCCAAACATACAAACTGTAGTTTGCCTTTCATTTTCCTCTAGAGCTTTCAGGATTGATTTCTTCTTCTTCTTCTTCTTCTTCTTCTTCTTCTTCTTCTTCTTCTTCTTCTTCTTCTTCTTCTTCTTCTTCTCCTTCTCCTTCTCCTTCTCCTTCTCCTTCTCCTTTTCTTCCTTCCTTCCTTCCTTCCTTCCTTCCTTCCTTCCTTCCTTCCTTCCTTCCTTCCTTCCTTCCTTCTTCTTCTCCTTCTCCTTCTTTCTTCTTCCTTCTTCCTTCTTCCTTCTTCTTCTCTCTCTCTCTCATTTTCAGACGTTTGATTGTGATATGCCTGGATGTGGCTTTCTTTGGGTTTGTCCTGCTTAAGGTTTTCAAAGCTTCTTGAATCCGGTTGTACGTTTCTCACTTTCCAGCACAGTGTTGAATTCAGGGCCAAGTTGCATGGAGAAAAATAGCAATTTACTATACCTCACCCTTGCGGGATCAGAGCTCCTCTGGGAAACCGAAAATGAATTATAAATTGGTAGATCGATATATACCAGCTTAGGGTGTTGTGTTGGCCTTGGCCATGACCGGAGGTCAAAGCCCGAAAAACGGCCCCATGGGGCAGCAAAACTGGAGAAGGCGGGGATCGACCTCACCACCTCCCATACACGAAGCCAGTGCTCTGAGCTAGCTCCCCGGCTGCCGCAGGTCATTTTCTCCCGCATTTTTCCTTTATAGCAGATGCGCGGGTCCCCATTACTCACCCTGGCAGCTCAGGGCACAAGGGCTCGGAACCGGGACTAAGAGTGCACGCTCCCCCCACCCCCACCCCCACCCCCGGGACGCCGGGCTGCGAGTGCGGCGGTCTCCCCGGACTCTGCTGGGGACGGCGGAGAACAAAGTCACCGTGAGAAAGCTCTGGCGCCGCCAAACTTCCTGTCACTTGTGATGGACACAAGATCAGATCGCCCCGGTCACCGTGTGAGGTCTCATCGCTCGCGAGCTGCGTTTCCTCGCTCGTGGCGCTTTCAAGCCGACCGGATCCGCGCGCTGCGCCCGCCCTGCCGAGCCTCTGGCCTGGGCGCGGACTCGGACCGCTGAGCCGTGGAGAGCGGCCCGCAGGGCCCGCGGAGGCCTCCGTTAATTCTCCAGGCAGGGTTAACAAAGAGGCCCGCATTCCCAAACGGACTGTTTCGTGCAAAACGGCTGGCGTCGAAGATATATATTACTGATCGATTTGTGGATCTTTTCTAGCCTCACCCATCTTTCCTCAGCCCTTCTCGGGTGTGTGGTGACGGAGCAAGAGTTACAGTGCGGGCTTTATGAGGACCTCCTCACGGTGAAAAGAGTTCCAGAAGGATTCTTTGATGGGTGTGAATTACAAGGCACCACCCCAGACCGTCTCCCCACAAGCGGTAACAGCAAGGTGACCTTGAGCCAGCCAGGAGTTGAGCCTGACACCTGCTGCCACGTAGTCAGGGGTACTGCCACTCCCCCTCCCTCTGTACTGCCAAATTATGGCTGATCAGCCTTTACGAGGTTCTTGAATCTTTGGACCATCGAATTGCTGGGTGTGGCTGACGCACACTTGGCCTCCTTCGGTTTTGTCTGCTCTCCAGTTTTCCAGCTGAGAGAACGTAAGCATTCGCGGTCCACCCCGAAGGGCTCATTCGTTCCCTATCCCGCCAGCCTCAGGTCCTTGACCTCATGGCGTGGGACCTGGAAGCCGCAAAGTGATGAAGCTCGTAGGACTTCGCTGTTGGAGAACAGCAGGAACCTGGGCATCAGGGGCTGGCATGACAAATGGGAAAAGGGAGACACCAACCTAATCCGGGTACTCGTTCTTCCCCAGGTTGCATATGTGCTGCGTTCTCTCCCGGACCTCTAGGGTGCAGAGACACCCCTCGGTGTGGCGTTCAGCGCCCTGTGCTGCAGACAGCTGTGTGCCCAGCCGTCTTCCCCACTCAATCTCACATTCCTCGGAGGCAGCCCCCTCGGTGTCTACAGTCGCTAATTTTACATTAAAAGTCTGCGCGCGTGAGTGACAAGCTGCCTGAGAAACATGCCTGCGGGCACCGGGAATGAAGTGCCTGGTACAGGGAGGTCCCCAGTCTGCAGTCCCGACCGCCACACATTCGCGTGGAGGAGCAGCGGAGGGCTGCGTGCAGCAGTGGTATCCTCATCTCCGAGCACAGCCGTGAGGCTCGCAGAGGCTGTTCACGGGCTCAGCGGCGGCGGCTGGGCCGGTGTCCTCAAGTCTCCGGCCTGTGACATCAAACAGCAGAACTGGGCTGGGCTGGAGCCAGGTGCTGAGGAGGCCTCTTGGGTGAGGAAAATGTTCTGTCTGCTGACACCAAGGAAAAGCCTCGGTGAAACAAAGGCACGCCAAACCCCTTTTCATCAGGAGGATTTAGAACACAAAGATACCACAGTAGTAAGACCTTCAGCCCAAGATCCCTCCTCAGTAACAGGAAGCTCTCAGCGATAGCTCCGCAGCAGTTGCAAGAACATGCAACCGGATTAAAGTGCCTTCGTTGTCACACCGAGCAAGTGCAGGGTGCGGGGAGGCTGATGTCCGGGTAATGCAGCAGCTCCATGACATCATCAAGATCCAGATGTTATTTTGAATCTTTGTATTCGGTCATTCTCAACATACGGATTTCACACTCCAGCCGGTTCCTCTGCAGAACCCCAAACTCTCGCAGTCTGGAGATAAAGTCCAGAAGAAAAACAAACAGGCCTTTCCTTGTATCCCTCCTTGAGGATAACTTCTGCTACATGCTTCCCTCACATTGGCTCGATTTGTATCACATACTCTCATCGCATCCAATTACTGCCAGGGGTGGGACCCAGTTGATGAGATCCATCATCACTCCACCCCTGGAGCTGAGGATGAGGTCCAGCCCCTCCAAAGCCACAGCAGTACACAGAAGGTGTGTGAACCACATCATCTTCCTGCTGGAAAGGAGAAGTGGGTGCCATGGTGTTAGTGGCTGGTGGCGTCCTGGGCAAGCAGTGTTAGCTGCTACACCTGGCTCCATCCCCATATTCGAAATAAAATGAAATAAGTATTTTTAAGCATTTTTTGAAAGGCAAGAGCTCTCTCTGTTCCTTACATTAGCCCACATTAGGCCGTGGCCAGATTTCCAGATATAACCATCAAAGAACTCATTTGACCTATTGCTTGTATTGGGTACATGATATTGATTGTGCGTGATTATATATGGACCTGTAAGTCAGAATTGAAGAAGTTTGGCTATGAATGATGCCATACATCACAGATGTTTACGACCGCATAGTGAAATGACACTCCAGCCTCTGACTCTGGGGGTCGGGGGCTGACAGGTGCATCACAGTGCGGACACCTGAAGCTCCACCCAAAACAGCTGCCTCCGAGCAACTCTCCAGCACAGAGTAGGAGTCCTGTTCTGTACTCTGGAAAGCAATAATTTATGCTCCTTCATTTTGTCTATGAAATATACAACACTTATTGGTTCCCAGGCCTGCTTTTGCAGTTTTTAAAATAACCATTGATTTTTAATTTATTTCATTATAATCCGTTCATCTCTCTAGCATAACCATTGTTAACGTTTCCTGTCTTCACTTCTGCCCTCCATTCTTGCCATTGATCACAGAACAGAAACCTGATACGGAAAGAAGGAGCAGGCTGCGAGAGACCCAGGTGAAAGTCTCGACTCTACCCCTTACCAGACACGTGAATTTGGACAAATCAACTTTGAGTCACTCTGTTACCTTCTCTGGTAAACAGGGGCGATGCTCACTTTGCAGGTCTGTTGCAGGCAGAGTCCTGGAACATATTTAGGTGCCAGTAAAGCGAGGCCACTGTCGGCAGAATGTCCAGCTCCTTCCCAATCCCCTAAAGCTTTGCCCCAGTAACTCAGAGTATTTATCAGATATCCATCTACCAAGCAAAATGTGATGCCCGGAAAACTCAAAGGGAAGTAAGGGCCACGGGGTTCAGGACCAGCAGGCCCTGCAGTTACCACGGGTGCCAGCAGAACCAAAGGAGCGCGCTGCCAGGGGGGAGAGTGCACACTGGCGTGGAGGGGCTGCAGCGGCTCACTGCGGGGCTCTGACATGCTGGCGGTGCTGTGTTTTTCTAGATCCGGTGGCTCCTTTCTTATCCTTCCAACTCTATACATACATCTAATACTTTTTTCACATGTATGACATGAACCACAATACAAATATTAAAAGATTTTGAAAGGTATGTTCGTGTCAACTTGTGAAGAACTTTATTTATCAAGGCAAGGAATTTATCCCAAAGAAAAGGACAGGGCAAGTGCGTTTTTAAGGGGAATGTTCTCAGCTCTGTGTCCTAAGCAGCTGGGGCCCGCAGCATGGCAGAGGCAGATGGCAGTGGAGAGGAGCCACGCTCAGAAGACCCCTAGCCTGGCAGCGGTGACAAGCGCCTGGCTGGCCCGTGGGTGTGAGGAGGGCTCCGACAGGGAAGCAGAGGTCTGCCCGACGTGGAAGGGACAGGCTTTGATGGCTCCCGAGCGTGATGAGCAGGGAATTTACGGTAGTGCTTGCGTTTACAGAGCAGGAAATCCCACTCACCTTCACCGAGCAGGGAAAGAACAGTACCCTGAGGAAAGTGGTCTGCCCCCCCCCAGTATCTTGTGTAGCCCAGTCTATCCAAGTGTCGTGTGAGTCCATGTTCGACCCCCATGCCGATCCAATAGGTTCGCTCTTTGTTATCATTTAGGGTGGTTTGGATGAGGGGCTGGCACCTGACATGGCAGGGAAAAGGTTCCACTCATACAATTTTCAGCGGGCAGAGGATGTGTATCAAAACTCAGCGTCCACAGGCAGAGAAAGAGCTTCGTTACTGTTAAAAAATGACTTCCAGGTTACAAGACACACATGAGAGGGCGGGTGGGCCTCGTCATCTTCAAGGTGAGGAGATTTTCATCCCAAGTCCCCAAAGCAGACTCACCGCTCCCCACCGCCAACTGCACCTTCTCTCTTGTGAAAACCCAAGTTCCTGGAACCCTAATCCTCCTGCAAACGATGGTGAGGAACAGGCCAACCCTTCCCAGTCTTACACGGTAATCAAACAAGAGAGCGTGTGTAGCTGTGAAGTCTTGAATTACAGGCTGGACATGTGTTTCTGCTGTTAGCCTCCTCACCGGTGAGGTTTGGCTAGCTGTCACCCCCGGGTTTCCTCTCCGTGACTGTCACTGGGCTCCCACTGGCTGAGGCTGTTTGCCTGGGTTTCACCTGGATCCGCCGCGGTAGCACATGCTGAAGCCAACAGTGGTGGGAGCTGAAGAAGCAGAGAATTCCTGAGGAAAAAGTGATGATGCTGAAGATGAAAATGACTCAACGCTGGATGTTTGTTAAGAAATTCACGGTTTTTAAACAGACTGAGCACATGAGTGTGGGGTCACCCCTCTTCTCTGCCCCACCCACCCTTCTCCCTATGACAGTCTGTTCTACAAATTCTCGGACATGCTTCCTACTCATCGTGCAGGAGAAATGCATTCTACTTTTCTATGAAGGCAAAATTCTAACATGGAGCGGGAGGAGCTGCAACAAGCCGATGAGGTGTCTTTGTACCAAATCCATCCCCAGAAATGAACAGTGCTCAATGGAGACAGTTGAAACCCACGAGCATGATTGTTCTGGATTCAGGACCTACCCCAAGAACTCACACAGCCCCCAGAACACTCACCGGATAAGAAAAACAGCGTGATGCTGAATGAAAGGATGAAAGACGGGTAGAGAAAGACGATCTCCGCTTCCTTGAATATGTCCGTTACTTTCAAAACATGCAGAGAGTGCAGCAGTAATGCAAGGAACACACAGACACCTGTCACTCAGGGAAGAAAGCAGGCAGGCAAAAACCAGTCTGGTCAGTTTGGTGTACGGCCTTTGGGCTAATTCCCAAGAACTTAGGTTGTCGTTTTAGTTCTTCTACTCCGTTTCTTTCTCTTGTCATCGCTTTATCTTTTACCTTAGCAGTCCTGAACAGCTTCTAAGGAGAAACTGTGTCCAATGGAATGTCACCCTAGCCCAGAACCAGGACAACTGAGGGACCCTCTTCCTCCCATCGCTTACCTATGATGAAGAAGGTGATCGTGAAGACAAAGTACTGTTTCTGGGTATCAGGAAGGGAATGAGGGAAGGCCAGGAGTACGATGTTCAGGAAGAAGGAGAGAACAAGGGCGCTGATCATGAAAATTCGACCAAATATGAAGCAGTCTGAATTGGGGAGGGAGAGGGGAGAAAGGCCAGCAGCTCCCTCTAGGGCCCCCTCCTTCCTGGGTCTGAATCCACAGAATACTAAGGAAGCAGCGTGGAGACTGCATGGAAGGAGCCAGTGGTAGGGGACCAGAAGGCCTAGGACAGCGATTCTAGTGGGGCTGGTAACCGTAGAGCAGCCTGATCCCCTGGCTCATCCCCAAATGAGCCAGTGTTACCGAGGGGAGTATAACTGCTTGGTCCATGTGAGCTGGGGCAGAAAAGGAGGCCAGCAATTCCCAGAAGGGGCAGGGGTAGAGCAGGGCCCTCCCTTTCCAGGCCAGAACTTACTTGATTTGGATGGAGGAACCCAACATGTGATCTTGCCACGGCAGACTGCGAAGAGAGCGCTGAAGAAGGCTTGGGAGGTGCCCGGGATTTCTATCTTCACCCAGGTGGCCAGGCTGAAGGCCCACCACAAAAGGGCGGAACCCGTGAATGCGCAGGTGAGGATGACAACGCGATATGGTCTAGTTATCCCACATTTCATACAAAAGGGTGCTGACTGGAAAAAAGCGGATGTGGTAAATGCGTTACTTCCCCTCGGTTCCTTTGGGACTTCTCCCCATTCTTAGACACCTGCCCATACAGGCCCAGTCCTCTTGACTTTCCTCATACTCAGCTCGCAGGCTCTCCCTCCTCATCCCTAACCAAACACCCTTCAGTCCACAGGCTGACCTGGGTCCCGTACCCCCCAGGACTGAGATCTTTCTCTTTGGTCTTTGCACCTTGTCTGAAACACTACGCACACACAATCATCCATGGCCTATATTGTTACCATGCTTTTCCCCCTTGTCCTGTCTCACCACCTAGATTAGACGCCCCTAGGAGACAAGAGCCCTGACTCCTTCATCTCCTGCCACATCTAGCACTGTCTTCACAGGTGGGAGGAGCTCAGTGAATACCTGTTAACAGAAAGGGGGAAAATCATAGCATATGCCAAGGACATTCCTCGGTGATGTCAAGAGAAGTAAAAATTTTGGACACGCTTGCAGCCTCCGCACACCTCCTCCTGGTCCTTCCCCTCAAGCCCCTCCTCCTTCTGTTCGTGATCCCAGCTAACCTTGTGTCTTATTTCTTTTTTGACCCTTTCTGTTTCAGCGTCCATCTTTGGACCCCTTGTTTCCTGGAGCACCTTCCCACATGGAGGCCCATCCTGGCCTTCTCTCCAACAGAATGTTGCGGTCCCTTCCTGTTCCATTGGCAGGAACATTTAGTGACATCATAAGTATGTGAACTCTGCCTCCCAACAAAAATGTGAGATCCCACCCTGTCACCCCTGTTTTTAAAAACGTGTCATGTCCCAGCCTCTTCACCCAGCAATGCCTTTGTTTTCCTTGGCACATGTGTGCTTCAAAAGTTACGGCTTGTGTCCTTAGCTCTAACTTCTAACACCAAATGTGCAGAAGTGCTGTACTCCTGTACGAGATCCAAGGACCCTTGACAGAGAACACAGGACAACCAATGAAATAACTGGGAAGGCCAGTTCTGCATTAAGGGTGCAGTGGGGCATACCGCCTCCTTCACATCCTTGACCAGAATGATGCTAAGTCATGTAATGCCTTTTTAGCCCAGTCTCGCACACTGGTTGGCCGATGGTGAGCACTCTGCATGTTTGTTGATGAAGGAATTAACGAATAAATGAATAAAAATAACAAGAAAGCCCTGGCTGGTGTGATTCAGTGGACTGAGTGCTGGCCTGCTACCCTAAGGGTTGATGGTTCGATTCCCTGTCAGGGCACATGCCTGGGTTGCAGACCAGATCCCCAGTAGGGGGCCTGTGAAAGGCAACTGATTGATGTATGTCTCACATATCAATATTTCTCTCCCTCTCTTTCTTCTTCCCTTCCTCTCTAAAAATATCTTCTTTAAAAATGAGACAAAAAAGCAGCAGGTTACTAAGAATCTCTGTTTAGAAGTTTCTCAAATGTAAACTGTAGGAATGTTTAACTTTGTCTATTCTATTCACTGATGTATTCTGAGCACCTACAACATTGTCTAGCATAATGCAGGTGTTACGTAAATATTTGTGGAACGAATGATCCAGGAACAAAAGGCTCATCCTTGGAACAAAGATTTGGCCTATCTCTCACTCTCCCTCAACTGACCGTTTGTGTTGGGTATATACTCTTTCCAGGATCAACTGGGATGTTGGAGTGGGCAGCAGTGGTGCATTGCCAGCGTTATGTGTTTCTGTGTTGATTGCTTGTACTATTGAAAGCGATAGCCATTGGCCAGAGAGAGAAATATTTATGGCAGGAAATCAGGGGTAGCTCAACAAGTTAAAGACTGCTTTTAGAAAAAGATTTCATGTATTTATTTATAGATATAGAGGAAAGGAAGG
Source organism: Anoura caudifer (assembly GCA_004027475.1). Taxonomy (NCBI): domain Eukaryota; kingdom Metazoa; phylum Chordata; class Mammalia; order Chiroptera; family Phyllostomidae; genus Anoura; species Anoura caudifer. The sequence continues at coordinate 3,004 of PVKU01008079.1, read as the reverse complement.
GATAAAGAGAGGGAGAGAAATATCTAATTAATGAGAGAAACATCAACCGGTTGCCTTGCACACACCTTGACCAGGGACTGAACCCATAACCCAGGCATGTGCCCTGATGGGGAATCAAACCAGCAACCTTTCACTTTGTGGTTCCATGCCCAACCAACTAAGCCACACCAGTCAGGGGTGAAGATTATTTTTTACAATTGGGTGCACATGGAAACCCAGCCAGGAGACTTAGGAAGAATAGGAATTTCAAGGCAATATGTTTAAGGCTCAAGGTTGGTGGGAGCCCCATATTTTCTCCAGAGCTTTGACCTGGAAAACAAAGCAGATGGGCAAATAGATTTCTGCTGAGGTCAAAAAAGGAATAAAGGGAAATTATAAATGTTTTTTACAAGCAAATTATTCACTGTCAACATTGGTCACTTACTCTCAATCCACACATTAAAAACTTAATCGCTCCGCATTCACTTTAAGGCACATGCCCCGTTCAACTGAGAAAACCGTTCTTTGTATAAAATGGCTTGGAGCCCTGGCTGGGTGCCTCAATTGGTTGGAACCTCATCCAGTACCCAAAAAGGTTGAGGGTTCGAATCCAGGTACAGAGCATGTAACTTCAATCCCCAGTCGAGGTGTGAACAGGAATGTTTCTCTCTCTATCATGTAACTATCATCTGAAAAAAAGAATCACGCACTTCGATTAAGTCGGAATCATCAGGAGTGGTTCGAGGTGTGTCTTTTCAAAAACTTGCTATTATCTTTAAAGAGCTCCCAGGTTACTCTAACATGCAGGCAGGAATGAGAAACACTGGACTCTAAGGGGCCCGCCCGCCCGTTGGATTCTGATGGCTCAAGCACAACTTCCAGGGCTGGCGGGAAGGAACAGAATGAGACTTAAACTAACATCAGAGAGGGTGGGAGGGAAGGGGCTGGCCGGGCCTTGAGTGCCTGTGAGTCCGGGCAGCGGCCAGCCCGCGGAAGGGGCGCCCTGCCCAGAACAGCATTTCCCACCCCCCGGCTGCAGGCAGAAGCAGGGCTGACCACTCGTCCGAGCCCCGAGAACAGACACGCGACCTCGTCCCTCTTCCCGGGTCCTCGGGGAATCCGGCGCCTCCTGCCGTTGGGGAGAGGACTGGGGAGGTCCCGTCCATTCCACCCGTTGTCCCTCAGCCTCCAGCAGTACTTTGTCGCGGATCCAGGGTCACAGGTCGCAACCAGAACGCGACAGCGAAGACACCTCAACTTCCGGGAGCGCGGAGGGGGGGGCGGGGGCGTGTGGAGCGCGCCCCCCGGGCGGCTGGTGCGCGAGTGAGTCGCCCACTTCCGATCCCCCCGGCGCTAGAGCCCGTGACGACAGGGTTCCGGGGCCGCGCAGCCCCAGGAGGCTGGCCCGGGGCTCCGCCCCAAGGGTCCTCCCTGGACGCCGGACGCAGCGGGGGTCTTCCGGTCGCCCTGGAAGTGTCCACCCTTTCCCGTGCGCACAGCGTCCTCTGTACCTGCAGGAGGAGTGGCCGGTGGGGTCCGCGGCTGCACCCAGCCCCGCTCGGGCGGGAGACGCAGCCCCGGAGCCCCGGGATGGCGGGGACACTGGCACCAATGCCCCCCGCGCCGACGCCGGACGTTCCTGCGTGGGCCGAGTAATGAGTGACCGGGAGAGCGAGCGAGCGCTCCACTGGCGCAATCGGTCCGCGCGCGGTACTTGTACAGCAGTAAGTGTGCGAATAATGCTGAGGTCGGGAGTTCGAACCTCACCTGCAGCATCTCTTTCCAACCAGCGAACGCATCCCTTTCCCCGGTGCCTTCCTGTGTACTCATAGAGTTTCTGAAGAATTGTTCCACTTCCTCTTTAAATGTATGTTTCATTAGTAGGACTACCTGGGCTTGAGCTTTTCTTCTTGAAAAATTAATTACCGACTTTAAAAAATTATTATGTGTATTTTTTTCTTGTGTTCATGTCCATAATTTACATCCTCTGGGAAATTTTTCATTTCATCTAAGTTGTCTAATTTGTTAGCATGACGTCCATAGTATTCCTGTATGATGTTTTCAATTTCTGCAAGATCAATAATGATTTTCTGTTTCCGTCCTGATTTTTCATCTTCTCTTTTTTTCTTGTTCAGTCTAGCTAAACTTTTGTTCATGTTGCTGGCTTTTCAAAAGACCCATCTCTTCATTTCTTTGTTGTTTTTCTGTTTTCCATTTCATTGATTCTACTTTAATCTTTATTCCTTTCTTGTACTGGCTTTGGGTTTAGTTTGCTTATCTTTTTCTAGTTTTGAAGATAAGAGTTTAGGTTATTCATTTGAGGTTTTTCTTCTCTAATATAGGTGTTTAATGATATAAGTTTCTGTGTAAGTACTGCTTTAGTGAAATGCCATAGTTTTGATGTATTATGGATTGTTTTACTCAGTTAAAAATACTTTTAAAAGAAAAAAAAATTCTTTTAAATTTTTCTTCAAATTTCTTTCAAACGAGTACCCACGGATTGCTGATTCCTTCAATTTTCTTCATTATTAACTTCTAATTTGATTTTATTATGATCAGAGAACATATTTTGTATTTCAATCTCCTTATTTTTATCAGGACTTTTAAATAATATATAGTCTATCCTAGAGAACAATCCATGTATTCTTGAAAAGAATCTGTATTCTGCTGGTACATCTTTTCCACCAGAACGAGTGGAATGTTCTATAGATGTCAGGTCAAGTTGGTTGATGTTGTTCAAGTCTTCTTTATATTTGCTGATTTTCTATCTCATTGTTGCATTATTTATTGACAGTGGAGTACTGAAGTCTCTACTTATTACTGTTGAATTGCTTATTTTTTCTTTTAATCTCTAAATGTTTGCTTTGTGTATTTTCAGGCTCTGTGGTTAGCTACATATATTATAATTGTTAGAGTTTCCTAATGAACTTTTTGTCCTTACAAAAATGCCCTTCTTAACCTATAGTTGTGGGTTTTGTTTAGTTGGGTTTTTTTTTTTTTTTTTTTTTTTTTTTTTTTTTTTTTT
>PVKU01008078.1:0-78168 GCA_004027475.1 Anoura caudifer | reverse complement strand
TAGTCTTCCAGGAAGTCCAGGAAGCTCAGAGAGTCCCAAAGAAGTTGGACCCGAGGAGGAACACACCAAGGCACATTATAATTACATTACCCAAGATTCAAATGAAGGAGAGAATTCTAGAAGCAGCAAGGGATAAGGGGACAGTCACCTACAAAGGAGTTCCCATCAGACTGTCAGCTGATTTCTCAAAAGAGACCTTCCAGGCAAGAAGGGGCTGGAAAGAAGTTTTCCAAGTCATGAAAGGCAAGGACCTACATCCAAGATTGCTCTATCCAGCAAAGCTGTCATTTAGAATGGAGGGGAAGATAAAGTGCTTCTCAGATAAGGTCAAGTTAAAGGAGTTCATCACCACCAAGCCCTTATTATATGAAATGTTAAAGGGACTTATCTAAGAAAAAGAAGATAAAAAATATGAACAGTAAAAAGAAAGCAAACTCACAGGTATTAACAACCAGACCTAAAACAAAAGCCAACTAAGCAAACCACTACAACAGGAACAGAAACACAGAAATGGAGATCACATGGAGGGTTAGCAATAGGGGAGAGGGAGGAGGAGAGAGGGGGATAAGGTGCATAGAAGAAGTAGCAGAGAGGGTGGGTGGAGGATGGACAGGGGGAGGGCGAGAATGGTGTGGGAAAAGTAGAAGCTAAAGAACTTATGATGCATGGGCATGAACTGGGGGGGTGTGGGTGGGAGGGGGTGTGCAGGGTGGAGGGGAATGAAGGGGGGAAATGGGACAACTGTCATAGCATAATCAATAAAATATAATTAAAAATGTAAAAAAGAAAAAAGTTTTAAATTTTGATGAAATGAAGTTTATTATTTTTTCTTTTGCTACTCATATTTTTGGCTTCATCTCCAAGAAAATTTGGTCAAATTTAAGGTCATGCATATTTGCCCTTTTGTTTTCACCTAAGAGTTTTATAGTTTTTGTTCTTGCATCTAAAGTGTTCAATCCATTTTGAGTTAATTTTTGTGTATGGTGTGAAGTAAGAATACTACTCCACTCTTTTGCATGTGGCTATCAAGTTGTCCCAGCACCATTTGTTGAGAAGATTATTCTTTGCCCACTCACTGGTCTTAGCAGTGTTGTTGAAAATGAGTTGGCCACAGATGTGTGGGATATTTCTGAACTCTTAATTCTGTTCTGCTGGTCTATATGTCTGTCCTCATGCCAGTACCACACTGTTGTGACTGGTGCTTTGTAGTAAGTTTTGAAATTGTAAAGTGCTAGTGCTTCTAATTTATTCTTATTTTTCAGGAATGTTTGGCTTTTCTGGGCTCATTGAAATTCTATATAAATTTTAGAGTCAGCTTGTCAATTTCTACAACAAAAAACACTGAAATTCTGATAGGGATTGTGTTGAGTCTGCAGATTAGTTTGTGGGGTATTGCCATCTTAACAATGTTAAGTCTTCTAGTCCATGGACATGGGATATTTTTAAATTTATTTAGATTTTTGATTTTTTAAACAATATTTTGTACTTTTTAGTGTATAAATTTTGCATTTCTTTTCTTAAAATTTTTCTTAGCTATAATGTTTTATTCTTTGTGATACTGTTGTTAATGAAATTGTTTTCTTGATTTCATTTTAAGATTGTTCATTGTCATCTATAGGGCTAGAACTGATTTTTGCATGCTGCTCTTGTATCCTGCAACCTTGTTAAACTTGTTTATTAAGTTTTAATAGCTCTTTAGTGGCTCTTTAGGATTTTCTGTGCATGCTCTCTGCAAATAGAGATAGTTTTACTCCTTCCCTTCCAATCTGGATGCTTTTTATTTCTTCTTCATGCTTAATTCCTTTGGCTAGAACTTTCAATACAATATTGAATAGAAGCAGTGAGAACAGATATCCTTGTGTTGTTTTTCATCTTAGGGGGAATGAGTTTAGTCTTTTACCATTAATTATGATGTTAATTGTGGTTTTTCATAGATGCCCTTTGTCATGTTGAAGAAGTTCCCTTCTATACCTAGTTTGCTTAATGTTTTATCATGAAGGGTGATGACATTTTTAAATTCTTTTGGGAGGATTATGCGATTTTGTTTTTGTTTTATTGATATGATGCATTGCATTACAGTAGTCCCCGTCCTTATCTGCGGTTTTGTTTTCTGTGGTTTTAATTATTTGCTGTCAATTGCAGTCCAAAAATATCAAATGGAAAATTTGAGAAATAAACTGTTCATAAGTTTTAAATTGCACACCATTCTGAGTATCATAATGAAATTTAATGCCATCCCTCCTACCCTGTCTGGCCAGGGATGTGAATCATCCCTTTGCCCATCATATGCATGCCGCATATGTGTGCTACCTGCCTGTTGACCACTCAGTAGCTGTCTTGGTCATGAAATCAACTATTGTGGTGCCACAGTGCTGTGTTCAAGTAACGCTTATGTTACATAACAATGGCCCCAAAGCTTACATAATCTCTATCAACATACCTTCCAGTTCACAAATTCTTTCTTCTGCCAGTTTGAATCTACTATTGATCCTTCCAGCAATTTTTAAAAAATTTTGGTTGTTGTACTTTCAACTCTAGAATTTGTATTTCCTTTTTATAATTTGTTTCCTTTTACTTATATTTTCTGTTTGTACAACATTGTCAATATACCTACCTTTACTTCTTTAAACAGGTTTTATTTTTTTAGTTGGACATATTTATAATGGCTACTTTGAAATTTTTTTTTTTTTGTTAAATCAGACATTTGCTTCCCTTCACAGGAAATTTCTGTTGCCTGATTTTATTTTTTCCCAAAGTATGGGTCATGGTTCGGTTTCTTTGCATGCTTTAAATTTTTTGTGGGTAACTGGACATTTTAGCTAATATATTGGAGCAACTCTGGACACTAGTCTCCTCATTCTGGAGCTTGTTATTGTTATTTGCTTATTTGCTCAGTGGTTGGCTGAATTGTTTCAGTGACCTGTCTATTCTCCCAGCCCCTCATCCCCAGGCCCCCAGCCTCTGGTCTTGCTCCTCAGGGAGGCACAGCTTTATGTAGGTGTGCGCGCGCGCAGTCATTAGGTGTGCGCGCGCAGTCACTTAGGGCTGACGGCAGCGCTGTCGGGCTCTCTTCTACTCTTCTTCTGACCCCGTTCAGCTGTTAAAATTTCACTAATTGCTGGCCAGTTAGTCTTTTTTTTTTTTTTTTTTTTAAACAAAATGCCCCAGGGCATAAATTCTTCTACGCATGAATCCAGACTCTCTGAGATCAGTGTTTGATATTTGTTCTGACCCCAGGAAGGCTCCTTCCAGTTAGTTGTCTTATTCTCAGTTCTCTCCTGCAAACTAGCCAGCCTACAGATGAGGCTTTTTCTTTATCAGGTACACAAATCTCCCCCAAATTGCTTTTGACTTCAACCTCCACTTTTCTTGAGAGTTCTCTTGGGTTAAAATTTTCCAAGCTCTTTTGCAAATGAGGACAGTTTTTGGGGAAAGAGGTTAGGAGCGATCTGTTTTATGACATCTTCTCCCAAAGGCAAAAATACCTGAGCCTGGGCTCTCTTTGGAGCTGGGGCTGGGGGACAGTGTCAAAGTTCTCTCTGGGTGACACCCCAGAGTGGAGCCTCAGTATCACACAGTAAGAGTTGAGCGACAGAAGGTAACCCTCATCTCTTGACTTCCCTTGCCTGGGACTTATCCTCAGAAACAGGCAGCGGTGGTTATATGAGAAACACTGGAGTCCTGCTGACTTCAAGGAAGAAAGCCCTCTCTCTAGGAAATGGAGAATAGGGTTCCCTGTGTTCCTGGCTGCAGCCGTCTCCAGTGGAGTGTCTGCCCCACTCTGCTGCGTGTGGCGTAGGGAGAGTGGTCTTAATTCAAATACCGCAGACTTTCATGTTATAGAGAATTTCTTAGGTTTTCTTGAATACATGTTTCTTCGTTTGCTGTTTATACTTAGGACCATTTCCAAAGGCTTTGACTGCTTGTGTTTTAAAACAATTCTCACCAGTTTCACTAGGAAGTGAGTCCATGGAGCTCTTCCTGCTGTCCTGCCACTATTCATAGCATCTTTTGTTTTGACAACTGTCCACGAAGCTGCCATTCTGAAGATACATACAGTTCAACCCAATGCGAGAGTCTCTTGATTCACTATGGGAATTCAGGGCCCTTCAGGTTAGAACTCTTCTTTATATGAGGCTGCCCAGATAATTTCGAATCAAAGATGCTCTAGGAGACCCAGTTCCTAGTTCAGTTCCTTTGAAACACTTTTCTATGATACAGTGCTAACATTTTTTCTTTCACAAATAACAGCTGTAGTTAGGCATTGTCCTTTTTAAGTCATTCTTAATGACATAATTTCTTGGGTTTAAGATTTGAGCAGTCACCAGCTACCATTTTAAGTTGTCACTTACTCCCTTGTTTATATTATCACCAAAAGCTAAGCCAGCAGGCTTGGGCAGTGCGGTTTTAGGGGAATAGCAGAACTCCGCCTGTGTGGCCCTAGCTGCTGGCACTTCACATGGGGCTGCCTAGCTGGTCGGGAGGCAAATCTCTGATGTGGTGGTTTGTGCTGCTTGCAGTTGTTTGGGGTGAATTATGCAGAGATCTGTCTAGCAATCTGTGACAGTCAAGAGATCCTTCAATTTCCACTGCTAAATAGTGATGTATAAACAAAAAGGGGCAGAAGCCCCTTTTCGCTATATTCTACAAGAAAGCATACAATTTCCATTTCCCACAGAATATACTCAAATATCTTAAATCACACATACCATTCTCTCTGTAAAGGAACAGATACTTTGCCTACATAGGAGTGAAACTGAGTCAGTCAGTTAAGGACATAACAAGGAAAGATTGAAAATAGAGAAAATTATAAAAAACTTGGAAATACGGATGAGACAATTGGCAATGTTGATGAGACAGAATTCTTAGGTTTTATTTTATATATCATGGTCATCACTCAGATCTGATGTTTTTATACCATTCACTGTGGTTTAAACAATCAAATGTCAAGAAAACTTCTCACTTTTTTTCTTTATTTTTATTGTTGACACTACTGCAGCTGTCCCCCCACCCCCCAACACCAGCTTCCCCCCTTCCCTCTGACCATCACCACACGGTTGTCTGTGTCCATGGGTTATTTATACATGTTCTTTGGCTGATCCCTTCACCTTCTTTCATCCAGTCCCCCTCCCCCCTTCCCTCTGACAGCTGTCTGTTCCATGTGCCCATAACTGTGTTTCTAGAAAATTTCCACTTTTGGCTATAGTACTCAAATACATGCTTTCTTTTAATACTTCATTCTCCTCTCTTTTTATGGTCCAGTACATTTGGGTTATATAGGGACTTCCAAAAGTCTTAAGAGTAAAAAGTGCTTCCGATTTGAGTTTAAGAAGTGTCTTGCCAACTGTTTCATTTTTGGTAATGAAAAATGTGATCTTATGATGAAATTTTTCATACAACCCAATCCATGCAATATGCAGCTGAATGTGCGTTGGCCCAGGTACACCAGGCATTATTAATAGGACTTGCTTCTTCAGGAAATAACAGCTACTTTAAAATCAGAGTGGAGGACAAGGAAGGGAAGAAAAAGAAGGAAAAAAGAAAAATGAATAATTCTTCTAAAGACAGTTCAGTCATAAGTATGTGAAGATGAATTTCTCCCCCACTTTTTATTGTGAGAAGTGGTTGAAAATCATCTCTCTGACATATCATGCATCATTCTTGACCTTGTCATTTTAATTCAATGTGAATAGAAAACAATTTCTTTTTCTTGAAGGAATGGTCATGACATCTTGCAAAAGCATTTTCTGTCAGTTAAAGTTAATAAGCCATTTCTTTCTCTGTTTTGTCTACTGTCATTATAAAGGAGAGGGACAGTATTCCTTCGAGTTGTTTTACTAACACTATCAACATGTCCCATGACATCTGGTGGCATTGGTGAGCTCACCTGATGGGCCACAAAGGACCCTGATTTATGAACCCATAATTGGGTTTCCAATAAACATTTGTCAAAATAATACATTAGTTCAAACCAATGCCTTCTTTATTTATTCATATAAAAGAGCACTTAACTTTCAACAAAGAATGGCCTATCATCAAAAACACTCTATAAATGAATCAAATTTATGAAGATGCAGTTCTAGAGTGTGACTACTCAAAGGCTGCAGCTTGTTTTAACTCTTTGGAGGACTTAGTGTTCTAATTTGCTTGTTTTCACCATATTCCCTTATATTTTACATCCAAACAATATCAATTTTAATATTACTTCGCTAAGGTACTTGTTACAGGATCACTCTAGTGACTTAAAAATGTTTAATTATGAGACTAGAATAAAGAGCAGCTATCATTCTAGAGCTATTTCAAGTTCTGTTATGACAACATATTTTTATCCATTTTTATTTAGTTTACTTCTAAGTAAGAACAAAATGTACACCGACCGATCTCAGACTAGTTTGTAAAATGGTAAAGCTTCTGATAAGGAAATTATCTTTGATCTTCATTTTAAGTATGTTAGCTGTTTTATCTGTTTTCTCATTAACAGATTAATGTTTGTTTCTATTGGATGTTTGCATCAATAAGAAAGATACTAATTTATATAGCATGTATGCCTGAGAGCCTTCACTTTGTAGGATACATTATTACAAAGCACTTTATAAATATTATATTAATATTTAATGGTCATTATCTTCTTTTTCATTGTGGTGCAACATATATAATATAAAATTTATCATCTTAGGGAGTTTTAACTATAAAATTCAGTGACATTAAGTACATTTAAAATGTTATACAACCATCATCACTATCCACTTCCAGAACTTTCTCATCTCAAACAGAAACTGTACACATTAAACGTTAACTCTCCATTCCTCCCTCTCTCCAGCCCCTGGTAACCTCTTTCCTACTTTCTTTATAAATTTGACTACGCTAGGTACCACATATAGTTGAGTCATATAATATTTGTTCTTTTGTGTCTGGCTTATTTCACTTACAGTATTTTCAAGCTTCACCCATATTGTAGCATATATCAAAATTTCATTTCTTTTTATGGCTGAGCAATATGCTATTGTATGTGTATACTACATCTTGATTATCCATTCATCTGTCAATGGACATTTGGGTTTGTGAATAATACTGCCATGTACAAGTATCTGAGTCTCTGCTTTCAATTCTTTTGGAGTGGAATTGCTGGATCATATGGTAATTGTGTGTTTAACTTTTTGAGGAACATCACTAACCCCTTTAAAAATTTATTAAAAGTGTCATTCCTTCTATTTTTTTAAAATTTATTTTAATTGCTGTTTTTGTGCAGTTTTCTGTCTTTTACTCCCATCCCAGCCCACCACCCCAGCCCTCCCCACTCATTCCTTCTGTTCAGTATTGGAATCATTGTAAGTCATAATTTTAAAAAAATGTTTACAGATAACCAGGTTGAGTTCAGCTCTTCATATCAATACATATTTAAAAAGCAGTGCCTGTGTTCCCAGTACAGTGATAGCCAGTGAGGTCACAGAGATAAATAAGATAAGATCCCTGATCTTAAAGGACCCTTAATAGTTTCCAAGTCTTCAGAGAATTCAGTCACTTGCAATAATAGTCTCAAGTCTGTTGTAAAATTTGGTGAGCTTTATTTTTTTGAGAAATAGAAATAAGTTTAAAAATACTTTTGTTTTTTTCACAAAAATATAGAAATCACTATTGATATTGTGTACCATATTTTGGTAAAGAAAGGTTGAAATTGAATAATTTTATGGTCAGATCCTGAATAATTTTATGATTGTATTGGCAGTGAAACAATGCCAGGCGTTAGACCAGTGGAGTCAGACCAGATCTCGGCTCCACAAGCTTGGTACTTGAGTTTTGGCTAAGAAAGAACTCAGAGCCAAAGCTCAAAGTATAAGAGAAACTTTATTTAGAAAGTAACAGAGGTAGAAGAAGTGAGCTGTAGGAAAATGAGTTCAGGAAACAAGTTACAGAGACAAAAGAAGGGCCCTTGGAGCTTAGGAGAAAGAGAGAGGCCAGGAAAACAGCCTGGGGGAAGGGGTGGGGAAAGGTGTGTGTGTGCTCCAGAGAGAGAGCCACGCGCATCTTCCATCTTGAGGGTATTTATCTGGATCAGGGGAGGATCCCAATAGAATATTCATCAGCTTTCCAGGTGTATCATTTCACGGTGGTGGTCTCTACTGATTGGTTGGCATCAGGGCAGGGAGTCATTAGTCAATGCCCCTGGACCTGATGTCAGCCATGTCATTGCTTGTCTGCTTTTGCTGTTTTTTTCTGGGCCAGGAGCTGAAACACAACTAAGGTCTAGTCATTATCCCTAGGGGTTAATGCTTAACGGAGTAATCTTGCAAGAGTCTGCCGTGGGAGTCACATGAGGCCACTCTTTGACCTTTTGTTCCTCTTCCAAGGGGGTCTATTGCATGACTAGCAACCTGCCAGGGGTAAATAAGGGTCAGGGGAGGGACAGAACCGTATGACCAGTGACATGAAAGGTCAAGGGGTCAAAACTGCATGACTAGCAATATACTAGGAGAGGAAAGGTTACCCTGGGGGCAGGGTCCTTGTTTTCCCAGTTTTGTCCGTTACTAGGCACCTGGTGCTTTCTGCCCTGGTGACCTTCTGTATCTGGCCTGTCCTTTCTCTGCTCATGTCTGTCTAACTGCCTGCCACAACTGGCCATGTAAAAAGGGATTGTAATTGTAATAGTAATTCCTACCATTTGCATGATCTGAATAGGAAGGAATCTTAGTCTGAGGTTTATGAGAAAGAGGTTAGAGAGGGATCATTGTGAGCTGTAAAGTGGACTAAGGGATTTCCACTGTATATTCTCTGCCTAGAATTTGAGCAGAAACTTAAAACATGTAGGGGTGGAACATTTACTTCTGAAGAATGGTGATTGAGTTTGAAAAAATGTTGAGACACTGGTCTTTCTTACTTTGTCCACTTGTTCAAGGGACTTACTGGGCCTTTTTGCAAGATAGAGCAGGGGCCATCCAGCTAATATTCTGTAAGATAGCCTTTGGGTATTTTGTCAGTTTGCATTCTGCTGCTTTTCAGCATTTCTGCAGATTTGGGCTTGAGGTCAGAATCCCCCTACAGTACTTACTTGAAATAGAATTTTAGAATTCATGTTTGGCTGCTCTGGCCCTTGGGAGATCTCAGTGACATTTTCTTTCTACATATACATTAGTTTTATAAGCAATACATATAGGTATTTGAACTTTTTAGCCAAATGAAATTTCAGATCAAAAAGTACATCTAGCACTCATCTTTGAAGAAAATAGATTCTTTTCCCCTGTCATCTTACAGTAGATACAAGGCCAGTCAGCTGTCTCTTCCTACTATTTGAAGCACAAATGCAAATGATGGTGTTGCTCCTCTTCCAATTAGTATTCAAGTATGAGGGATGGGGACTTAAACCCTGGCCTTGTGGTGGGCCTTTCGTGTACACTGGCTGATAACCAGTGAGCTAGATAGAGTAGCCTCCATCCCTAGGTAATATATTGGCATCTGCACCTGAAGTCTGCCACTGATATTACTCCTGATGAAACTTTAGACTCAGCTTTGTCAGAACCTGATGGTTCATCCTGTCAAAGCTTTACCTTGGCTCTCACTGATGTTGCATTTGACTCAAGTCTCTGCCATGTACTGCAAATAATGCAGGCTGCCTCCTTATACAGCTTCTCCTGTGGGGCTCCTTGATCCTCCCCATAGAAGGCCTCACATCATGACTGTCATTATTCTGTTACCTTCTCATTGTTTCCTCGTGGGTATGTGGAAACCTTTGGGTTACTCTACCAAGTGAGAAATTAAGAATGATAATTAGGCCCTCTTTCTGCCTGACTATCCTTTTCCACCTTCTTTACTCTGTTGGGGCTGTACTGTATTGGCATAGGGTTGCCTTGAGTCTCAGTGGGCAAAGACCACCTTTGCCCTCAACATTTCTTTCCTCTTATCTGAAAGTTTCTTCTCTCTGGGACTTTAGCCTAGAGAAGGGAGGTGAGTAAATACTTGTTTCTTTTGCTGCTTCTCTTCCCTCTGTCTTCCTTTCTCTTCTCAAAATTCACTTGCAAAGGAAGAAATAGGCTTTCACATTTCTTACTACCTTATCTGAGCCCCTTTTATGTAAAAATCTATGATTGAGTCAGCCAGATCTGCCTTTTCATTTATTAAGCAGGGACATAAAGAAATTCAGAAAATCCTCTCATACGAAACCTGACTTTCAAGACTATTTCCTCTCCTTGTTCACTTGAAAATTCAACAAGTAATTGCTACCTTATATTTCCCTTTATATTAATGCTGTAACAGTTTTAATCTCTTCACTTACATTCTCAAGGAAAATGGATACCTTAGGATGTCTATATGGCATATAAAAGAGGAAAGCCTGTTAACATACTTCAAAAATATTATGCTTGTTATCTATGGATCAAGTGACTGTTTTGGTTAATTTGGTTTGCATATACCTTTAGCCTATATGTGAAGATAGGGTTAGACTAACTCAGATGAAAATATAGGGGACTTCTGGTCAAGATGGAGGTATAGGTAAACATGGCTCACCACTTGCACAATCACATCAAAATGACAACTAAACTATAGAACAACATTATTCAGAACCATCAGAAATTGAGGTAAATGGAAGTCCTACAACTACAGAATTAAAAAAGAAACTACAATATGACTGGAAGGAGGGGCAGAGATGTGGAATGGGCTGGTTCCACACCCATGTGTAGTGGATAAAAATCAGGGGGGATGTTTCAGGAGCAAAGGGTCCCAGTGCCACACCAGAATCCCCTAGCCCAGGGTTCCAGTGCCAGGAAGAGAAGTCACCATAAATTCTGGCCGTAAAGACCAGTGGGGATTGGGATTGTGGAAGACAGAAACTGCTGGACTTCCTGGCAGATCCTCTTAAAGGGCCTGTGCACAGACTACTCAGACTCACACCCTGTGAGCTCCAGCATGGGGGCAGCAGATTGAAAGGCATCAGAGTCATATGGGGAGGAACTGAATTGTCCAGCACCAAGGCAAGAGTTGGAGGCAACTTTCTCCAAGACAGAAGTGCTGGCAGAGGACACTTCTTTTTTTGGGTCCTCCCCCGACAAAGCTGCGGAGTCAGCAGGTGGGAGCCATATCTGAGGCTCCATTGATCTGGCTCACACTGTTTGCCCCACCCTAGTGACTCCTTGACTGCCCACTCAACTTCTGGACCCACCCAAGCTGTTTCCAGTGGATTTCCATATGAATGGCTTGTCTTGACCCATGCTTCATATTTTTCTAAATTATCTCAAACAAGCAGCATCTGGCTTCAGTGACCCCCATATCTCTTGCTAAGTTGCCCCAGGTTTGGCCTAGCAGCAGCTGGCCTTGGTTCACAGCTTGGCCTTGCCTGGGTACCTCCAAGCCCAGAACTGGTAGCTATCTGCAGGTCGCTTTGTAGCTTATGCTGTGTGACCCCAGATAGGACACAGGTGATGACTGACCTTGGATGTGCCAACAGCAACCAAAGCTGAACGGCAACAGGAAAGTGTACACAGCCCTCACAATGGGCCCATCTCAAGTACGCAGCTTGGGTGATAGGGAAGGCTGTGCCACTGTACCAAAAGGACACCTACTACGTTAGGCCACTCTACTAAGCCTGGGAGACATAGCAGCTCTACCTAATACATAAAAACAAACACAGGGAGGCTACTAAAATGAAGAGACAGAGAAACATGGCCCAAGTGAAAAAACAGAACAAAACTCCAGAAAAAGAACTAAAAAATGGAGACAAGCAAGCTACTAGACTCAGAGTTCGAAACACTGGTTATAAGGATGCTCATTGAACTTAGTGAGAACTTCAACAGCATAAGAAAGGATGTGAAATCCATAAAAAACAACAGAAATGAAGGATACACTAATTGAAATAAAGAACAATTTACAGGGAATCAACAGTGAAGTGGATAAAGCTGAGAATTAAATCAGCGATTTGGAACATAAGGAAGTGAAAACCACCCAATCAGAGCAGTAAGAAGAAAAAAGAATAAAAAAAATGAGCGTACTGTAAGGAGCCCCTGGAAAAACTTCAAGCATACCAACATTCACATCTTTGGGGTGCTGGAGAGCAAGAAATTGGAAACCTATTTGAAAAAATAATGACAGAAAACTTCCCTAATTGGGTGAAAGAAATAGACATACAAGTCCAGAAAGCACAGAGAGTCCTGAACAAGATGAACCCAAAGGGGTCCATCCCAAGACACATCAACATTAAAATGGCAAAGATTAAAGACAGAGAGAACGTTAAAAAGCAGCAAGAAAAAATCAGTTACCTACAACAGAGCCCCCATAAGATTGTCAGCTGATTTCTCAAAAGAAAGTTTGGAGGCTAGAAGGGATTGGCAAGAAATATTGAAGGTGGTGAAAAGCACAGACCTACAACCAAGACTACTCTACCCAGCAGAGCTATCATTTAGAATTGAAGGGCAGATAAATAGTTTCCCAGACAAGAAAAAGCTAAAGGAGTTCATCATCACCAAACTATTTTTTAATGAAATGTTAAAGGGACTTATTTTAAAAAAGGTCAAAACTAGGGACAGTAAAATGGCAAAAAATACATATCTATTAACAATTAAATCTAAAATACAAACAAGCAAGCTGAACATGAACAGAATTATAGATACAGAGAATATCTTGATGGTTGCTAGATGGGAGGGGTGCAGGGGGTATGGTCAAAAAAGGTGAAAGGATTAAGAAGTAATCCTTTGGTAGTTACAGAATAGTCATGGGGATGTAAAGTACAGCAGAAGAAATAACAGCCAAAGAACACATATGCATGACCCATGGACATGGACAACCATGTGGGGATTGCCTGAGGGAGTGGGCTAGGGCTAGGTGGAGTGGGGCAAAGAGAAAAAATTGGTACAACTGTAATTGCATAATTAATAAAATATAATTCAGAAAAGAAGAAAATATAGCCTGTATCCATTGATATGTAATGTGGTAGTAACTGAATTGTTTCTTGACTGTGTTCACTAATGATATCTTGTGGATTGTCCATCAGAGAACTCATTCTCAGTTGTCAAGCCCCTTTTCCTATTTCCTGAGATCTGGGTAAAGCAGGTAGATGGTCTAATACTGTTGCAGCATGAATATTTTAGGACCTGGCAAAAAGATAATTTTGGATATTGATAGATATTTTCAAGAACCACTTTTTAAAGATCAATAAAAATTGGTTTATGAAAAAATTTTTTTCTAAATGGGTTTTAGATAAACAAAATAAAACCTACATTATCCAATGGAAAGTTAATGCCATAACACAATGAGAATGCCTCTAGTTTTTCATAATTCAAGTGTATTTTCCCTACTAGACTGTATGCAACTTGAAACCAGGACTGTGTCTTATGCACTTTTGTAACCCCTGACACTAGCATGATAATTGGAACATTGTATTTACAATACAATGTTAGCTAACACATTTGCTATCTGTGTAGATCTTTGCTTATCTCTGAACAAAAAAACCTGTGAAGCAGAACACCAAGAAATTATGTATATTTACTTATAGTGTTCTATGATTGGAACAATAACTCCATGACAGAGGAACCTAACAATTTGAATTTCAACTTATGTTGACCTTGAAATAATTTTGAATGGTCCAATTTAATAATAGGGATAGTTGGGGAGAAACAGATGTCTTGGCAGTTTAATCTAGTTTAAAACATCATGAAGTGCCTTGGTTATCATGGCCCCCACAGGCAAACAAGCCAGAAATCCTATGACATTTACGACACTGAAAGGAGTTCGAAAATGTATGCTGAATAAGGTTTCATTTGATGTACTGCCAGTCCTCTTGATTGTGATATCTCCTGGTCAAAACATCATACTGAAATACCATGGCAACGGCAACTTTTTTTATTCATACAAATGTTTGAAAAGAAACAACCTGTGAGAAGGTGAGCAACAAAATCAGTCCTTTGATTTCTAATTTATGAGTTGCAAGTCTTTGCTTTTTAGGACTTGAAAATGTTTCGATTTTCCTCATCCCTGGCCAGGTATGAAGTAAATGTTTTGGTACGACTGTTTAAAAATTTTAATCCAAGGAACAAAACTATTGTATTCTTGGTTTAAGTTGAGTGTTTTGAGAATTTTCACTATTTTCTTAAGGCTATGCCCATGGGCTTGATAAGAAATCAATATATTATGAAAATATTATAGTAAAATTTTATTTGTGCATGTAAGAGAAATGTGTTTGTGATAAACCTAATACACAGTAATTGTACTATTATAACACAAATCCTATTACTTTGTAAAAAGCCCTAATATTAGGATTACTGAGTGTTCAGAAATGTTCTCTTGAGTGGTTAAAAACAGATGAGACCAATAGATACAGTGAGGTAAGCAGTTTTTAACTGTGTTTCAGGCATTTTTAGTTTGGGTTGCCCAACTGAAAAAGGGATATTACTTAGCATGTCTAAGGATATAATGGTACGCGGCATAGTGGGGCTATGGACTAATTCTTCCAGAGACTATGCATTGACAAATCGGCTCTGTCAGTGATGTTTTATTATGCCTGGAAGAAGTTAACCAAGTGCACTCTACTGGTCATGGTCATAGAGCAGTACAACTTCTTTTCTTCTTCCCGTCAGGCTGACTTGTACCTTGGCTTAGAACTTAGAGCTTAGAACAAGCTCCACATCACATCTGGAATAGGATGAGCCTGTTTGCTATAAAGTGGCCTCAACTTATGCATTTGGGTATTTGTCTTTCACCTCCTGGCTTATTTCGCTTAGCATAATGCTCTCCAGTTCCATCCATGCTGTTGTGAAGGGTAGGAGTTCCTTCTTTCTTTCTGCTGCATAGAATTCCATTGTTTAAATGTACCACAGTTTTTTGATCTACTCATTTACTGGTGGGTACTTAGGCTGTTTCCAGCACTTGGCTACTGTAAATAATGCTGCTATGAGCATTGGGGTATATAGGTTCTTTTGTATTGGTGTTTCAGGATTCTTAGGGTATAATCCAAGCAGTGGAATTGCTGGGTCAAAAGGCAGTTCCATTTTTAGTTTTTTTGAGGAAGTTCCATACTGTTTTCCACAGTGGCTATACCAGTCTGCATTCCTACCAATGATGTACAAGGGTTCCCTTTTCTCCACAACCTTGCCAGCACTTGTTGTTTGTTGATTCGTTTATGATGGCCATTCTGAGAGGTGTGAAGTGGTATTTCATTGTAGTTTCAATTTGCGTCTCTCTGATGGTTAGTGATGTTGAGCATTTTGTCATTCTTGCTGATACCTGTTCTTCTTTCAGTGTTCTTCTAGGTAAATGGCACCATCATTCGAGCCAGAAACCTAGGAGTCATCCATGATTCTTTCTTCTCCCTCAACATTCACCCCCTTCCTTCAACCCATCAGTAAGACTTTCAAAGTTTATTTCTAAAATATGTCTTAAATCTGTTTACATTTCTCTATGTCTGCTGACATTATCTTAGTCAATCCACTATATATATGTATTTTTGCATAAACTGCAACAGTCATAACAAACTGGTATTTTTCTTCTTGTTTTATCTCTTTCCAACCCATTTCCACATACCAGTGAGAGTGAACAGTCTTTTAAAAGTACAAGTACATTTAATTTTAATCCTCAGCTTTGAACACCTGACTGATTTCCCAGTGTGTTTACCTATTTATTTATTTTATTTTTATTTTGTTGTTATTCTCTGACAGTTGTCCCAATTTTTCCCCTATTGCTCTCCCCTGCCCCACCCACCCCCCTCTCTTACAATCCCACTGTATTCGTAAATAAAATAAAAACATTGTGTCATGGACTACAAGGCCTTATATGTTCTGCCCTATGATACTTACCTTTCTAATCTCAAAATTCTTCTCTTTGATTATTATAATCCATTCACCATGGTCACCTCTTCTAAAAATTATTCCCCATCCAGGCATTCTTATTTCCTAAAACACTCTTATTTATTTATTTTTCCTATGTATCACCTTCCTTACTTTGTAATTATATTCTATTTATTTACTAATTTACCTGTTTGTTGACTGTCTCTTATTTAAACTATAACCTTCATCAGTGTAGAGATTATGAATTTTGTTTATTGTAATATAACTAACACTTAAACTATGAGTGTTTATTACCATAGAACTAGTATCTATTAGTTGAATGAGTGAACGAATTTATCTGAAGGTCCTCAGAGATTGTGGAGAAATCTGTGAAATCTGGGTGCAAGTGGCCATACCAGTTGTTAGCATTAGACAACATTTGTGCTGGGTTGTTCAGAATATATTTGATGGTCTGGGACATTTGTTTTCACTAAATTGCTACAGGGAAATGTCATTGGGGATTGAGTGGTCTTAGAGACTGTGTCATTTTGACATACTCTGCTAAGTCATTACTAGAGAGTTGGGTTACACACTAGCCTATTTACAGTGTGGTTGCAATTTGGCAAGGCCAAGTCCATGGCCAGCCATCTGTGTTGTAGGTCCTTCTTTTGCTCTGGAATGGTGAGACAAAAGCACTCCTGTCTTTCTAAAGCTGATGAAGAACAGACTTCTTCCCTGGAATAGGGCCGAATGGTAATGTGCCTCTAAGGACTGCACTGAGTAAACCTTTAGAGCAAGGTACAGTCAAAGCTGATTAAAATCACACTATTTCATAACACTGCTTACAGGCAAAGACGTACACCAGGAAGCTGTGAAGAGAGAGAGCTGGCTGCCCGGGGACTGGCAGCCTGGATCTGTTCTCTCACCCCCTTGAGATGTTTGTTCAGTGCTGCGTGGAAACAGATTTCCTGGTTTGTCTATTACACCTTCAGCTTTCTCTCTGTCTGATTTATTGATAAGATACCTATAGATGTCTCAGAGTTTTCCACTTGGAGGCTGAGAATTGAGACAACACTCTGTGTCTCTGTTGCTTCCTTGAAAGAAAATATTTACTGATATCTCAGGAAAGTTGAGAAAAAGAATCGTATCTCTTAGAAGTCTTCAGTATGTTACTAACAGAGTTGCCATGCTTTTTTCTTTTCTTCCTGAGGGACTGGACTATATTTAAGGAAGCTGTCCACTGGTGTTCTGGTATTCAGTCTTTCCTGAATGGTGATGAAAAGAGTGTTGTTCCTAGAGTTTAAAAAAGGGCTCAAATTATGACTCTGTCACTTAACAATTTGAGGACTTTTAGGAAAGTCACTTAACATTTCTGAGCCTCAGTTTCCTTCTGTAAAATAAAAATAACAGCTGCTCTACCTAGCTCATAGGGTTGTTTTAAGAAGCAAATAAAATAATGGATGCGAAGGTGCTTTATATCCTGTGAAGCTCCTTGCAAATGTAAAGTACTATTGTTCTTGCCAAGGTTTTTCCCCCCCTTTCTTTAAAGAAAATGTTGACATTCTCAAACCATTAGTTAATCATTTCTCTAGGGCCACAGTTTATTTTTGCAGACAGAACAGGTGTCAGGCTATGTGATGAGATTTGGAGGAAAGTGGAGAAAGAAACCCTAGAGTCTTTTAAGTGACCTTCCAGCCTTCAAAGAGGCTGGCTCATAGAAAACCCTCTTCCTTGTCATGTCTCTGAACAAGGCCCCTTTGGAAGTTCAAGCTTCTGATATAGAGCATATAGCTGGATGAATATTGTTAGTGTGTATTAAAGGGGGTTATAGATGCGTTAATTTAAAGACTTAACACATTATTTCATTGTAAAGGGAATCAGAGCCATCTCAGCATGTATATTGACCTGATTAAAAGTCAGTTTAATTCATTGTGTTGCATAACATTTTTAAGTGTTTTCTTTCTAAGCAACAATATTTTGATTAAAAACAATTTTATTTTTCTTCTGTAAATTTCATCAGGACAGTTTTTAGTGGTTTAATTACAAGTTTTGTTTGTTTATCATAATTGTCATAGAAGAAGATTTTATCAAAATTATTTTAGATCATTTGGGAAGAACAGGAATATTTATGGTCATGAGTAATACAAGTAGGAGATGAAGGACTCTTTTCTTTATGTTTGAATCTGCTAATTTCCCCACAAACTATTATACTACTTATATTTGCCTGAAAACATAAAAATATGATTTACCAATTATATTTTATAATAATTGTTTTAATGAGAATAAATAACAATTTAAGAAAAGAAAGGAGCATATGTTAAACTTCTGGCAATAGATCAGATAGTCACTTTAACTTAATGACTGCCCAGGATGGTGAAATGAACGATTTCAGTGCTCAGCCAAAGTCGGTTCTGAGCAGCAAGGTGCTTTAGCAGCAAACGTGACTTGTTTCCTGCCATCCCTGCTCCCCTCTCCAGATTTAAGACTTCACCTACTCTGCAAATGCAAACAGAAGGTTCCCCTTGCCTTTCCAACCCGCATGCCCGCACACATACACTGAGAGGACCAAGTTTCTGAGAAATGTTTGGTAGGAAAATTCATAATTAAAGTATATAAGACATTATCAGAAAAATGGAGTTAGAGAGATTGAAATTTTTAGGATCCTATAAAAGTTCTTATAAATAATCTATAAAGTCAAGTAAATAAAATAATGAACACAGTACATGAAATAAAAAGTACAGTCAGTAACATTTCAATCACTATAGTCATAATAATGGATACTTTACAATTAATTTCCATCAATCACTGCTTGCTGTTTAGAAAATTTTCAGGATTACTTTCTCTACAGTTTTAATGAGATGTAAGATAAATGTTTGCCATATGGGAGATAAACATATATTAAGTCATTATTTCTTCTGTCTCTAATGCCTTGTCTAAATTAGTTTTGGACTTTATGATCCAGAATTGTTGACTCCAGTCTCCAGGTTTTGCTGTGGTCCCAGAAATTCAGCATAAACAGGCACCTGAAGTTTATCAAGCTTTGGGTAGCCTTTACTTTACATATTTGGCATAACTAAATAGATATTTCCTAAATTATATCCTTGACTCCAGATTCTATATCCTTGGCTCTGATCACTGCAATATGCATAAAAACCATTCTGCCTGCTTTTATGCGTAACTCAACTTCCTCCCTCCGTACAGAAGTGGAAGCATAATTCCAAGGCCCAACGTTCCTTTTCCTCAGCTTCCTTTACTTCTGAAGAGGGCTGATGCAAAAATTTCTATTGTTGCTCTGCCATCCACTCTATCTTTTCTTTTTCCAATCACTAGTTCCTTCTTCTTCTACTTATTTCTAATAGGAACGACTTCTAATTTATGTATTCAGGAACTCAAATTCTTATGGTTGCTAAAAAGGCGTATGGGAAACTAGAATTTCTGGTGAGGGAAAAATGCTGTTGGAAAAAGATTAAGGTCCTTTTATTTAGAATTTTAAAATATTTTCGTGCGTCAAGTGGGTTTATGAGATTATCCCCATGAGTGAAGCTTTGAGTGGAGATGGGGTGGGGGTGAGGGTGGGAGAAAGGGGGATAAGAGCTCCTGAATCCTTGATCAGGAGGACAGTGTTCATATAAAAGAGTTGGGGGTACACCGAAGGAAGGGCACCAGGAATACCGAGGATAAAATTGTGTCCATTTCACTATTTGCCTAAAGTAGAAATGAAGCCCTCGTTCTTAAAGAACATGAAATCTAGTTTCTGTAGCAAGAATTTCTTGCTGTGGAATTGAGAATCACTGGGATATATTATCAAAATAATTAGTAGTCTTCAGAGAATTTTTAATGAAAAAATAGATTGTAATATATTTAGGGCTGGATTGCCATAATATTGCGCAGACAGCACTGGAAAAAATGAGCTATATACACTATAATTCTGTGATGGTGAATAAGAAAATATAAAACAAACCTTTTTTATCTTTATTTTTATTGTTGACACTATTACAGATGTCCTCATCCTCCCTCCCCGCCTTTGCCCACCTCCGCTCAGCCCCTGCCCCCTCTTCCCTCTGGCCATCACCACACTGTTGTCTGTGTCAGTGGGTGCTCTTTGGCTAATCCCTTCACCTTTTTCCATCCAGTCCCCTTGTCCCTCTCTGCTAAGAGCTGTCAGTCTGCCCCATGTATCCATGCCCCCAAAACAGACCATTTTTATTTAGGAAAAAAACAGCCATTTTCAGCCATTGAGTTTTTTAGAAAAGGAGTATTTGAACAGTTGATTAACTTTACCCTCTATTGCACCTGTTTTTAAATGTTAGCATGGTGCCTGGCACAGCACGTAGTAAGTACACAATGCTTGTATATTGTTTTTAGTACAACTATAAGCACAAGATTATTGTTTTCAATCTAGAATCATTCTGTAGTATAAACTAAAGCTTGTGTTTGCTTTTTTTATTAGGTTTTATAACTATTTTTTAAAATTTTTTTATTCAGGGATGATCCTTCTTATTTATTTCTATATTTACTGCCTAATAATCTTATTCTCATTTTTTTCATTACCACTGTATTAGTTTGTTAGGGCTGCTATAGCAAAATACCACAGACTGGATGGCTTAAACAGCAGAAATTTGTTTTTTCACAGTTTTGGAGGCTAGAAGTGCATGGTCAATGTGTGCACATGTTTGACTTCTCCCGAGGCCTGCCTCCTTGTCTTGCAGATGGCCACCTTCTTGCTGTGTCCTCACATGACCCTCCTTTGGTCTGAGTGTTTGTTGTCTGTGTCCTAATCTCTCATTAGAAGAATACCGGTCATACAGTATTAGAGCTCACTCATACGACCTCTTTTTACCTTAACTACCTTTTTAAGGGCCCTATCTGCAAATACAATCTGAGTTACTGGGGGTTAGGCCTTCAACACATGAATTTGGCAGGGGGGTCAAAATTTAGCTCCTAACAACTACCTGGAACAAAATGCCTTTTACTGCATCAGGAGTTCAGATACACCTCCTAAAATACAGAGTGGGGCAAAAGTAGGTTTACAGTCATTCATATGGAAAATAATACAATAATTAATACATAATAATACAAGAATAAACTCCATTTTGTGTACTTACTACTGTAAACCTACTTTTGCCCCACCTTGTAGGTCTATGTAAAATACTAAATAAGGACTATGTGGATTTGAAAATCTATGAAGGAGATCATATCCCCTTGCCAACTATATACTAAGAATCTAAAGGACATTAGGCACCACGCCTACAAATTGGCAGTTACAAAATAATCACAGGGATGTGAAGTACAGCATAGCGAATATAGTTAATAATATTGTAATAACTATGTAGGGTGCCAGGTGGGTACTAGATTTATTTGGAGGATCACTTCATAAATTATATAAATGTCTCACCACTGTGCTCTATACCTGAAGCCAGTATAAAATGATGCTGAATGTCAATTGTAATTAAATAAAAAGTTATATATTCTCTCTCTGAAATTCTATAGAGGAACAATGGGAAGACATTAGGAAGGGCAAAAAAATAGTGTCTGGTGAATACGAATTACTGCATGAAGAAAGCTGTTCTATAGTCTTGAATTGCAGCATTTGGTCTTAGATTTTGGAGGGCTTGATTTCAATGGAAGCACTTCCTGAGAGAAGTAACTCATTACATCATTAGGGTAACAGGTACTAATTAGCATTACTAGAGATGTTAATAATAATATCAGAGAGGTCCTGCAAGATTCTGATGCTTTCTCAATCCTCGGAGTAAGGTTGTTAGAATGTTCAGTGTAATTTCAGCGGCAAGAGTATTTTATTTTAAGTGAGGTCAAGTTCCACATTCATCATGATTCTCTGGTTTCTTCTTTGTGTGGACTCTTGGAACATGTAGGTCCGATCTTTGAAGTTTTTCTGGGAGTTCTTTTCTCTGTTTAAGTTATTTGATGAACAATAAATCATAATCTGTAGCTCTCCTCACCCCCACCCTGCCCCGCTCTCATACTGAGCAGATCCTCTTGCTTTCTTCTTTCCACTGGAGTTCTCAGTTAGTCTTGGTTGATTTTCTCCTCCTTATTTCACTGAATGGCCTGCACAGATATCTTGAAAATGTGTTAGCCTGAATTCTTTTCTGAGTCCCATTGCCTGGGAATTATTTCCTCCTTTCATGCCTTCTCTCAATGTTTTCCTAGATATAATAGAATGTTTTAAATTCAGACAATGTTCTCACAGAATCCTAAAATATCTTGTCTTGAAAAAAATTATCTTCATGTTTCAGTAAAAGGATATTTTCTTGAAGATTGGCTTAAGTAGCTCCAAGTTCCTGTATTTCTTTCCTGGGACCACCCTGAAAGAGCTGCTTTTGATGAGGATCCAGTCACTTCTGTCTCCCAAATTGCACAGCCATGTCTGTGGATGCCATTGTTATTATCTAGAATTTTAATAGATAAGTCATCAGGAAATCTACTAGACACGTGGAAACTTAAGGATCCTTTGAAAATTGATCATTCACTTGTAGGACCTATGGACACGCTCTATAAAGTAGCTGACTTCCTTCCTCTTTTCTCCACCCCGGCAACGACCACACTGGAAAGTAGGATTTACTGCAAAGAGATTAAAAATGAATCATATACTTCCTTCAGAGAAATTCAATTTATTCTTTTGGGCAAAATTATATAATTGGGTTATGTAGTAGAATAAATAATTCATTGGGAAAAATTAGAGTCAGAGACCTCAGAAGAGTAGATAAAAGTATGTTGATAAAAGTGAGGCGCTATTACTCAGTGCTTATTTTGGGTCCTTGTTTTCTAAGGGAAAAACTGTATTAGCTGTGTGTTGGGCCAAGGCATTTGTACGGTAAATTCTCAAATGTTGAATTTTTACTCTGACTTTCCAAGTTTTGAGCAGGTCTCAGTATATCTTCTAAAGTGTGGACTGCAGAAATGAGATGAAATTTGAACTAGTCAGTTTTGTGATGTGTCAGACACTTTGTAAAAGGTCTCTTTGACTGTCTTCTATTATTAACAAAATCAAATACTGACTTCTTTTGGTTTGTTTACCATTTTTTCCCATTGTTGAATGTTCTTCATTCCAATATCATAATTAGATAATGCAAATTATCTGCCTTTTAAAAATAGAAGCCATCAGTTAAGCATAATTTAAGTGAGACAAAATGGCTTAAGTGGGTCTTATATTTAAATTATGAGAAATTTTGAGGCATAAGAACTTGCCTCCTACCTATATAAAATCTTTTATATTGATTTGTGTTACTTCCTTTAAGAATTGCAATAACTCTGCCTAGTTGATTTTGCAGGCTTCCTATTGCTCATGTATAGAAGATCTTTTTCTGTTACAGCTGATTTGGGAAACTCTTCAGGTAACATTGCAGTACTAGTCTCAAATATTGTGTATGTAGAAGTGGAGCTTAGCTATTCAATATGTTGATATAAATAAAGGATTAACTTCTTTTGAAATAAAAATGCTCATGTTATAGCATTAAAATGAATAAATTTATAGTAATATATTTTATCCTATTCAAAGTGTAGTTTAAAAGAAAAAGAATTTCTTGAACCTACTTTTTTGAGGGCCATTAAAAAAATGAGTAGCAAGTAAAACACAACGCAGGCTACAGGCTTATAATATGTAGTGTCTCTAAAGATCCCCCAACTTTCAAAATTTGTTGGACATAAAAGCGGTGCTAATCTGATTAGTGACTGTGATTGAATAAATCTACTGTAAAAATGGGCTGGGTTCTGGTTTTTAACATGATACCATGAAAGTCACTTGAGAACTGCTGCTATGGAACATAAAAGTCTCTTTGATGGAATATTTATTCCGTGATTAAGAACTATGTGTATATATACATACACACACACGTGTGTGTATGTGACTTACGTTGTTTATTTTCACAAATAGTTATAAAATTTAGTTCTTGGAAAACCAATAGGCAGGAAAGAAAAATAGTATGACACAAACAGACATCAATCAAGGCTTGGACGTGAACATGGTTAGCAAAAATTAAGACCCACAACTATCCAACGCTCCTTTTGACTTCCATACTGCCCTCTGGCTGCCTCCAGACATATGCAGAAAAGAAGAGAACTAATATATGAGAGACTATTGTATGTTGGCATTTTATATATGGTACCTCATTTATTTAGAAGGGTAAGGTGGAATTTTGGAAAGCTTGTGATGTTGAAAAAAATCTGTTGGCTATATTGTGAGACCTTGGAAATATTTCTCAGGCCTCCTAGCTAGGCTGTAGCATATTTTTATATGTCACTTTAGCAGTCACAGATACTTCTTTTCAAGCTAAGAAGTTCATTTCTTGGCATCCATATACACTGCAATTAAACATTTTGCAAAATGCCAAAAGTCTCTAGCAGTTTAAGCAAAGTCCAGAGAAATGTCAGCACTGCTTATTAATGTATTTATTGAACAAAGGTCATTTTCAAATTGTTAACATGTATGAAAATATGCCAAAAAAGGAAAGGTTTTAAGCAAATAAAATAAAAATTGCTTAATTCATAGTTAATCTTGAATTTAAGCTGAACTTTCTATTTTTATTACAGTATGTATCTATTAAAATGTTAAATTCTGTGATCCTGCTTTAATATATATTTTTACAAATCCAGCGAACATCCTATTTATAAATAAAATCACTCTATTCTTTTATAATGCTTTTTGCACAAGAATTTAATTATTAACAATGTCATGAAACAGGAGTGCAGACATCATACAAGACACTTTATACTACATGAGGCGAGAGCAAATGGCTGAACAAAGTTAGGGCTTTGTTTCAACTTGGCTGCTTGGCATTTTTCTTAGTTCCAATGGCAGTTTTTGAAAGAATTAACCAAGTTTGGTATCCTTTTTAAAAAATCCTCACCCAGGGATATGTTTTTAAAAAATTGATTTCAGAGAGAGTGGGAGGGAGAAAGAGAGGAAGGGAGGGAGGGAGAGCGAGGGAGAGAAAGAGAGAGAGATGTGAGAGAGAAACATTAATCTGTTGTCTCCTGTACCCTCTTTGACTGAGAATTGAACCTCCAGCCTAGGTATGTGCCCTGACCAAGGATCGAACCTGCAAACTTTTTGTATATGGGACAACACTCCAATCAACTGAGCCACCCAGCCAGGGCAAGTTTAGTACCCTTTTTTAAGGATTCAAACAGCACATTGTTTGTTTTGTGGGGGAGTTTTCCATCAGGTTAATAAAAGTTTTTAAATGATTAAAAAAGTAAATTCCAAATAAACTTGGATTTAGATACATGATTTAACTGTGACATCAACAATTTGCACATCACTTAGTTCACAGTAATAACATGTGATTGGTCTCCCTTCTGTAGCTTATGAACATGTACAAAGGAAGCCAGTAGTGGAGGTCCTGTGGGGAGAGTGGGGCAAGGCTTCCAAGTTTGGGGTGGGAGCTAAGGGTTGAATCCTAGCCATTTACCACATAAGAAGAACTGATGAGGGGAAAATAGTATTTAGGAAAACAGAGTGTACAAATGAGCACAAAGGTTAAATTGTCCCTAGTTGTATTATCTTTGTGTCATTAGGAGTCCTGAGAATGAATTCCAACTTCCCATTCTAAGACCTATACATGTATTAATTTTTCCATTTTACCTGTTATCCCCCAACAGTTTTCAGTTATCACCTTTTAAAAGAATTAATCTATTGCCAAAGAAATTCAGTTTGTTTTCCTCTAAGACAGGGAAATTGTCCTGTTGAAAGCCGCAGTAACTTGTATCAACAAAGTAAGCGGCACACATGGTATTTCTTTGGCATTTATTGTCAAAATGCATGTGTTGTAGTTTATCTTTTAAATAAAAAGTAGAATTTATTATCCATGTGTGAACTAAATCCTAGCTCCTCTGCTTACAAATGTGTGATCTCTTCTAAATTACTTACTCTTAGTCTGCCATAATTTCTTATCTAAAGTAAAGAAAATAATAGGGTTTCTACATAGATTAAATAGGAAAATAAAAGTAAGACACTTAAAACAATTAGCACTGAATAAGTGCTGGCCACAACTAATGTTGTTTGTTATTACATAATTAATTTCCATGAACTTCTGAGGTGAGCACTTAGGACCTAGGACCAGGTTAGGAATAGAATTTCTGAACCAGGGGTTTGGCAACATTTAAGCCTCTTGAATTTTTTATTATGGTATAATAATAACTTGTATTTATTATTATACAATAATAATAATAATACAATAATAATTGTATTATTGAACCATTTTC
Organism: Anoura caudifer; assembly: GCA_004027475.1. Classification (NCBI taxonomy): domain Eukaryota; kingdom Metazoa; phylum Chordata; class Mammalia; order Chiroptera; family Phyllostomidae; genus Anoura; species Anoura caudifer. The sequence goes on along the minus strand of PVKU01008078.1, from coordinate 52,201 downwards.
CAAAAGATTCTAATTAGTCTCCAAAATACCTGTGAAAGTTCCAATTTTACACGTACCAACAACCATTATTTATAATTTCAATCTTTGCTAAGAAATGCTCCATCATAATATCATATTATGTCTTTAATATTTATTACCTTTGATGATTGAATAGGTTTATTTTTGGATTATTTTATTTATTATTTTCATTGAATTTATTGGGGTGACACCGGTTAATAAAAGATATGTTTCAGGTGTACAATTCTATAATACATCATCTATATATTGAATTGTGTATTCATCCCCCCAGTCAAGTCTCCTTCCATCACCACTTATCCCTCTGTTTACCCTCTTCCACTTCTTCCCAAGCTCCCTTTTCTCTGGCAATTATCATACTGTTGTTTGTATCTATGAGGGTTTTTTTTGTGTGTGTGTGTAATCCCTTCACATTTTTCATCAAGCCCTGAAACTCTCTTTCCCTCTGACAATGGTCAGTCTGTTCTCTGTATCTAAGTCTGTTTCCATTTTGTTTGTTTATTTTGTTCATTAAGTTCCAGAAGTAAATGAAATGATATGGTATTTGTCTTTCTCCAAATGGCTGCTTGCACTTAGAATAATGTTCTCCAGTTCCATCCATGTTGTTGCAAAGGGTAGGAGTTCCTTCTTTTTTGTGGCCAGGTAGTATTCCATTGTGTAAATGTACCACAGCTTTTTTATCCACTCATGTATTGATGGGCCCTTGGGCTGCTTCCACATCTTGGCTATTGTAAATAATGCTGCTATGAACATAAGGGTGCATATATTCTTTCAAATCAGTGTTTCAGATTTCTTTTTATATATTCCCAGAAGTGGAATCTGTGGGTCATAAGGCAGTTCCATTTTTAATTTTTGGAAGGAATTCCATACTGGTTTCCACAATGGCTGGACCAATCTGCATTCCCACCAACAGACACAAGGGTTCCCTTTTTCCACATCCTCTCCAACATTGTTATTTGCTGATATATTGCTGATAGCCATTCTGACAGATGTGAGGTGATATCCCATTGAGGTTTTAATTCGCATTTCTTTGATGATTAGTCACATTGAGCATTTTTCATTTGTATATTTAGCCATTTGTGTGTCCTCTTTGGAGAAGTGTCTACTCAGGTCTTTTGCCCATTTTTTTTAACTGGATTATTTTTCCTTTTTTTTCTGTTGTGTGTGTTGCATTGTATACATTCTTTACACATTTTGGGTATTAAGTCCTTACCTGTATCATTGGTGAATATGTTCTCCCATTCAGTGGGTTGTCTTTTTGTTTTGCTGATGGTTCCCTTTGCTGTGCAAAAATCTTTTAGTTTGATGTAGTCTCTCTTTTTTTTTTTTTTTGGTTTCCCTTGCCTAAGGAGATATACCAGAAAAATTTTTGTATACGATATGTATGAATTTTAGTGCCTATGTTTTCTTCTAGGACTTTTATGGTTTCAAGCCTAATGTTTAAGTGTTTAATCCATTTTGAATATAATCTTGTATATGGCATAAGCAGGTGGTCTAGTTTTATTTTTTGCACATATCTGTCCAATTTTTCTAACTCCATTTATTGAATATATTGTTTTTACTCCATTGTATTTTCTTGACTCCTTTGTCAAATATTAATTGGCCACAAAGATGTAGGTTTATTTCTGGGCTCGCCATTCTGGTCCATTCATCTGTTTGTCTGGTTTTATGCTGGTACCATGTTGTTTTGATTACTATAGCCTTGTAGTGTAGTTTGATTCAGGTAACATAGTTCCTCCAACTTTGTTCTTCTTTCTCAAGATTGCTTTGTGTATTCAGGTTTTTTTTTTTTGTGATTCCATATGCATTTTTGGAATATTTGTTCTAGGTCTGTGAAATATGCCATGTATATCTTGATTGGAATTGCACTGAATCTATATATTGCTTTGGGTAGTATGGACATATATACAATGTTAATTCTTCCTATCCTTGAAAATGGGATATGTTTCACTTATTTTTATGTTCTTCAATTTCTTTCTTCAGTGCCTTATAATTGAGTACATGTTTTTTACATCCTGTGTTAAATTTATTCCTATGTATTTTATTCTTTTTGAAGCAATTGTGAATGAGATTGTTTTCTTTCTAATAGTTCACTGTTGGTGTATAAAAATGCAACCGATTTCTGGATATATATTTTGTGTCCTGATACTTAACTGAATTCATTTATCAGTTCTAGCAGTTTTTTGGTAGAACCTTTAGGGTTCTCTCTATATGGTATCATGTCATCTGCAAATAATGACAGTTTTCCTTCTTCATTTTCAATTTGGATGCCTTTTATTTCTTCTTGTCTGATTGCTGTGTCTAAGACTTCCATTACTATGTTGATTAAGAGTGGTAAAAGTGGACCTCTCTGTCTTGTTCTGATATTAGGGAAACACTTGTGGTTTTTGCCCATTGAGTGTGATGTTGGCTATCAGTTTGACAAATATGGTCTTTATTACATTGAGGTATGTTCCCTCTACTTCTATGTTTCTGAGACTTTTTGTTATAAATGAGTGCTGGATTTTATCAAATGCTTTTCTGCATCTATTGATATTATTATGTGATTTTTATTCTTCATTTTTTATGTGGTATATTACATTTATTGATTTGTGGATATTGTACCAACCTTGCACCACAGCATAAATCCCACTTGATCATCATGTATGATCCATCATGTATGGATGGATCTGCTTTGCTAATATTTTGTTGAGGGTTTTAACATCTGAGCTCAGCAGGGACATTGGCATATAATTTTTTTTGTAGTGTCTATTTAGTTTTGGAATTAGGATAATACTGGCCTAGTAAAATGAGCTTGGGAGTTTTAGCAGCACCTCTTGAATTTTTTGGAATATTTTGAGAAGGATAGATGTTAGTTCTTCTTTGAATATTTGGTAAAATTCACCTGTGAGGTCATCCAGTTCAGGACTTGTGTTAGTTGGGAGTTTTTTAATTACTGTTGGGAGTTTTTAAATTTCAATTTCATTGGTTGCAATGGATCTATTCAGATTTTCTGATTTTACCCGACTCAGTTTGGGAAGATTGTGTGTTTCTAGGAATTTATCCATTTCATCCAGATTGTCCATTGTGTTGACATGTAGTTGTTTGTAGTGTTTTCTTACAATCCTTTGTATTTTTTGGTGTCAGTTGTTACTCTTTTTATTTTTTCATTTATGATTTTATTTATTTGGGTCTACTTTCTTTTTTTCTTGATGAGTCTGGTTAAAGGTTTGTAATCTTTTTAAAGAACCAATTCTTGGTGTCATTCATCTATGGTATTTTTTTTAGACTCTCTTTTGCTTATGTCTTTTTTGACCTTTATTATTTCCTTTCTCCTACTCACTTTGGGCTTTGTTGTTCTTTTTCTAGTTTCTTTATGTGTAAAGTTACATTTTTTATTTTAGTGTTTCCATGTTTCTAGAGGTAGGCCTGTAATGCTTCGAATTTTCCTCTATGACTGCTTTTAGCGTGTCCCACAGATTTCAGGTTGTTGTGTTGTCATTTCATTTGTTCGAAGGTATCTTTTGATTTCTTCCTTGATTTCATTGTTAACCCATTCACTGTATAGTAACATGTTATTTAGTCTCCACGTCCTTGTGTGTTTTTCAGTTTTTTTCTTGAGATTTTTTTTGGTATCATACCATTATGGTAAGACAAACAGTCACTGAAAGAGCCTTTGATGATGTTTGGGTTGCATGAAGTAGGTTCTCAGTGAGTCACCAGGTAGGGGTGAGTGGTGTTCATTTGGCTAATGTCCCAAAGTATACCACATCTTGCTGCCATCTGCTGGGTGTTCCCCCACCTTTGTGTTGGGAGGGGTCTCGGGGAGTCATCAGGGTGAAGCCAGCAGAGTTTGTCAAGTCCAAACAGACCAATATTTGACTATGTTAAGGAAGGACTCTGCACCTTTAGGCTTGTGAAGGAAAAAAGTTCCCCATCTTAGAGCCACACAACTCAGTTTGTCCTAGATTTTTCCTGGAGCCCAGTCTCAGAAGGATGGGGCTGCAGGGAGTTGGGAGGATGGGGATAGTGGATGTCCCTTTGGGAGGTGCTGGTCAGGCTTGGGAGGATGGTGGTGGGAGAGGCCCCTGCGCTAGAGCTGGGGTGCAATCTGTCCCGGATCTGCCCTGACCTGGATGGACCCACAAGGAGTCAGAAGGGAGCACTTCTATGAGCCCAGAATGTGGGGCTAGGGGATCTTCTGTGAGGGGGAGGCACCAGTCAGGTTCACAGGAAAATGAGAGGAATGGCCCCCACCCCAAAGTCACACAGCTCAGTTACTGACATCCTCTTACTCTGCCCAGACCTCTAGACCCTGGCCCAGGCATCTAGCTCCTCTGCCATGTGGGATGACAGGGAGTCCAGAGGGTGGGGCTATTGCATTCCCTCAGGCTGAGGCATATAAAGGGGAGCACTCCACCAAGGAAAAATGGCTTTTGCTGTACGGGAAAGTGACCCAGCACAGGGGTCCTGGTGGCTGTCCCTTCAGCTCTTTGCTGAGAGCCACAAACCCAGTCTTTATCATGCAACTCTAGTCTGCTGCACCCTGCCTTTGCCGGAGCCCAGGATGAGCGGCTGTGAACAGAGATTTTGTTTGTTGGCCCTTTAAGAGTGCACCTGTGTCTCTAGCAAACTCCTGTCTCTTCTTGGCAGGTAGAAGCCCTGGAGATTTTCACAGCCAGATGTTACATGGGCACCTCTTCCTGGCTTTGGTCCTCTGGGCTGGGAAACCCAGCTTGGGGTTGAGACCCCATGCTTCTCAGGGGGAGCCTTTGTAGCTGAGCTATGTCTCTGGAAGCTCAGCCACGGCCACGGGGGGCAAGACCCACCCTTTCTGTGTCTCCGCCCCCCGCCAGTCCCCGTGTAGCATTTTCTATAAATCCTTGCTTATAAAGACTTCTCTTCAGCTAGTCTTCAGTTGGCTATTCAGTTTGGTTTTTCTATATTTTAGTTGTAATTCCAGTCTGGTCCTGCGTGGAAGTGAGTGTAACATCCACCTTAAGTAGGTTTTTTTTTAATGAGTTTATTTATTTATTTATTTATTACAAGGTCCTTATCCTATGTTTCTCTGAGGTCTTCTTGTTTTGCTCACCTATTTTTGAAGCCTTTGTTTATTAAATGTATAATATGTGAATATTTCTTTCTTAAGAATATTTGTTTCTTTTGATAAGTACAGAAATTTTAAGTGCTTACATGAGAAATCTGTTGATCTTTTCCTTTGCGATTTTTCTGTTGAAAAGCCACCATCCTTAGGATTAACAAAACCTACTGCTGGTTCAGACCAGGTCCTGATTAGTGCAGTAGAGAGAATTGTTTACTCACCAGTTTCAGGGGCTCGGAATCACTTATTTGTGAGCTTAAGAAGTCACCTATTCTTATTATATTAAAAGTAATCATCAATATTATAGCATAAGTTTTCTACTAAATGTGAATTTATATTTATATAACCCAGTTAGGTAGTTAGTGTCTGTTAATATAGCACATTACAGTTTATAAAACACTTCTTACATGCATTCTGTGATTTTATTTCATTCCCCACAGCTATTTTAGGAAATAAAATAATTATTATATTATTACATATTTACACCTCAGAAGGGATGTAGCTTTTCTAAGGTTATACAACTAGTACATGGACTTGAACCCAGATCCCCCAATTCCAAGTCCACACTTTGCTCACTTGTCTTCATGTTTTTTAAAAACTGTACTTGTACTAGGTAAGTTTTTAAGAAACTCTTTGGGTTTTAAAATGTCAAGTTCTTGCTGTTTCAGGCATCTTGCTAGAGAAGATGAAAGGAAACAACATTTATTGAGCTAATATTTATATTAAAAATATTTACATTTAACTCTTGACCTCAGTTAAAGTATCACTTAATTCCTTTTTTATTTTCCATTTAGCAGAAACTATATGTCCCATTAGTAAGGACTATTCATTAACTTATCCCATTTTCATGTTACAAATTCTCTTTCTCTTAAAAAAAAAAATCGTCTTTTGGTAAGGCTCTGCGGTTTTACTCCTAGAGCAATTTGTGCTGCATTTGCGAAATTAGTCACACTTCTTTGCCTTTCTTTCCAAAGATAAAACCTATGTTTGGTCCTCATAAATATTTTAACTCTGGATCTTTTTTTTTTTAAAGATTCTTTACATAATCATTATTTCCTTTAATTCTCAAAACGAGTAGAGATTATTGTTATCTTTTCCATTTTACTGGTAATGGATAAATTAGATAGTTACCTAACTTTCCCAAGACCTCACGGCTAGTGAGTTTCCGTGCCGTGATCAAATCCCAGGTATTTTCCTGCTGCATCCTGCTGCCTCCCTGGCAGGGATGCCTGAAATTCTTTTCACCTGTTATGATCCTAGAAGCAGTTTTTCTTATGTGTCTGAGCAGCTGTAAATGCACTTCTTGGTTCCCATCCCATAAACCTAATTCCATCTCAGGGTCATTCTGCACAGCTTGACTTACACATAAAAATTAACTTTTAAGAGGTTTACTTTAGCTTGATAGCCATCTATTCACTGATCTAGAAAGCAGGTATCCTGAGTGTGCAATTTCCTTCCTATAAGTGAACACATTGCCCCACTCTCCTGTGACCTCATTCTTATAGAGTATCACATTTGCATCATTGTTCCAGACTAGATGAGGGCGTACTGACCTACAGTTCTCAAACCCTCTTGGTCTTCAGATTTCCACAAACAACTAGGTCTGAGGCATTCATGGGACCTGGACATTGACATTTCTTTCTTTCTTTTTTTTTTTTTTTGAGAAAAGTAAAAGAAAAGAAAAATAGAAAGTACTTGGTAAAGATAGATACAAGTGGCTCTTGGAATGGAAGCAAAGATTTGTAGAATAAGATGAAAAAAACTGAATTCTACAACATAGAGAAAAGATGATTGAGGAGGAAGTCTTCACTTACAGGATTGATATTAAAAAGGAATTCTGCTAAGGAGAGAATGAGCTGAAAGTAGCTTTAGATGTAGCAGAATTTTTAATGTGAAGTATATACACATAGACTTGGAATGCTGTGTAATCACGGGAGTATTTGTATTAATATTAGTAGCTAACCCCTATTGTTAATCCTTAAAGCAACTGCAAGAGTAAGGTACGCTTTCATCTCTTTTTTGTAAATGAGATTTAGAGAGTTTAATAACTTGCCCAAGGTCACAGAACTGGTAAGTAGAGGAACTGCTAGACATACCCTTACTGGCATGTGCCATGTCTGTCTTTACGTACTTGTTTACTCTCTGTCCCCTCTACCTGAATGGAAGCACCAGGAGGGAAAGCCAGCATCTGTCTTTTCACTGCTGTATCCCCAGTGCTTGGCTAAGGGCCTAGCATTTAGAGTTTGCTCAATAGATAATAATTAGTAAGTGACTAAAATCCATTCTAAACACCCCAGGACCTTACTATTAATCATTCTGCATTAATGTGTCAAAAACTTCTCACTGGTCAGTCATGTCCTCCTTCAAGCACCTATGTGTAACTTTGCTGAAGCTTTTGTAGATTCAGGGCAGAAGGTTAGCTAATGAGTAGAGGGTTCCCCAGCCCCATCCTCCAGAGCAACGAGCTTACCTCCATCTGGAAATGGTGGAGAGAACATTTAGAATTTAACCAATTTGAGACAGTTGAATTTCTCAGAATTATAATTTACAGCAATTGTCCTTTATGATTTTTGTGGATTTCAGGTGAATGAGCAAGTGACAAAGGGTCAGAGTAACAACCAATTTGGACATAGTCCTTGCCCCCATGGTATTTACCGTCTATTTACTAGTTTTGAGATAAATGTTGGATCCGCATTAACTTTTAAATTTAATATTATACAGGACACACTATTGTCCCAAAACATTTTAAGCATCAGCAATGAAAGGTAAAATATATGTAGATGATATGCTCTCTGAGGTTTGAGACTTGTCAGATAGTTAAAAAAAAAAAACACAAAACTGGAAGAGATGTGAAGTGTCTTGCGGAAGGTATAGCTCCCAGCACCGAGACCACTCACTGTTTTCAACTCTGAAAGCGCATTAGAAACATCGGGGGGGTTTAAAAAAATACAAACATCCAGGGTCTACCTCAGACCACTTACGTCAGAATCCCTGGGGCTAGATCTTGGCATCTATGTTCTTAAGAATATAATGGGCTTTTTAAAAAAACAAACAACCTCTTTTTACTATCACATGGGCTTGAATCTCTTCACAGGGCCTTTCCTCTCACTGTGCTTTCTTTTTCTACATCTTTGAATGCTTGGTTGCCCCCAAAGGATATAGAAGTCAGCGTAAACAGGACTTCTGATCACCTTCTTTTTCTAAGTTCAATCCAAAGTGTAAAAAATATCATATAGTACTTTAGACATACAGAGATATAAAGAATAACACAATGGTGTCCGCAGGCTCACCCCCAGATTACAGACGTGGTGTATTGCCAGGTTTCTAGGTGAAATGCTCTAGGCTGCTCCCCAAATACACTCACTCCCCAAAGTTTATTTCTCTATGTCTCCCTTTAAAAATTATATACTATGTATTTCTAAACAACATATAATATTATTTTGATTAACTTTAAAAAAGTTCATACATGTATTCTTGCACAATTTTGTGTTTGTGAGATTTGACTATGCTGATTTATGAAGCTTTAGTTCATTCATTTGCATCACCATATTGTATTTTATTACAATAACTATACCAATACTTATCATTTCTTTGCTCATGGACATTTAGGTTATTTCCATTTATTTTAATATAGTTCAATTCATATTATCTTTTGAATAATCAATTCACATTATTAATTAATTTTCACACATGTTGCTGCTAATCTGTGATTTTCTCATTCTGTTGAAGTTCTGAGAATTTTAATGTAAGATTTTATATTTTGTTCCAATTATATTTTATGTTTAAATGTTTGAGGTAGATTTTTCACTTAAAAGCCCATCTCATTAGCTTCATCTAATTTTTCAGCTTGTTAAAATATTTTTGGGTTGTAATTTCATCATCTGGTACTTTCCCTTTCATCTTATTGTTATTCAAAAAATTTGATAAGAGATCCTTTTATATATCCCTGTTAGCCACTGATAAGAATTACATTGAGGTAGGATAGGATCTGCTACAAAGTGAAGCAGAATCTGTAATTTATTATGCTATACTTGGGATTTACCATGGATCAAAGTAAAAACTGATTTGAGTGGTTAAAACATATGCTACCTAAAACCCCCACAAATTCAAGAAAGATTCTGAGGTCGAAAATTGTACTAGTGAGCTGGACGAGTTGATCAGATGAATGGGTGGGGATCTAGGCAAATGGAGTGAAGACAAAATCATGCTGGTGTTTTTCCTGTTAATGTTCATATGATCACATCAATTTTTTTGTAATTTTTTTTGTGCTTGGAATTTAAGGATATTAACATCTGTCAGCCACAAGGAGGAGCTATGGTCTAATAAGGAAGAGGCTTCTTCCCACTGGAAGTAGCACAGAGACAATGTTTTAGAAGAGAGGCTGTAACTTGGAAAAATGATTTTTCTCAAAAATGACATTTACATGAACATTTTAAATGTGTAAGCTAGTCTTTATTTTCAAAGGGAAAAGAAGTAAAACAATTATATATAATTCAAATAAAATCCCTTCACTAAGGAAAAAGTGATTTTCTTTTTTTAAAAAAATTATGTATATGGAACAGACAGACTGGCTAATTCTTTAATTCTTCATCCAGATCATAGGCCTTAGAGTGGACAGGGATCTCAGGATCATCCTATTACCTCATTGCCTTCAGGCATTTAGGTATTAAGTTTTTAAAAATCTACTGTGGGCTCCGTAATTATTTATTGAATGAATGAATTAATGACTATAAAAACCTGTAGGTCAGGTAGGTCAATTAACTTGATCATGGGAAAACAAGTTGTCAGCCAACAGATTAAAAATCTGGGAAGACAAAACAATCATACCAAACCCAAGGTTTCTAGTTCCTTGGACTATAGTTCTTTTACAAAATCATCTTGTGTCTTCTATATTCCCTGCTTAAGTACAGTCTAAATGTACAGCTATTTGTAGCTATGTTCAAAGATGCGGTAGTCTGCCTTGGGGTGTTAACTTCCACCACGTATGTGAACTGAGGCTGGCACAGCCCCCTTGTTTTGAGAGGTTGTAGAAAAGATTCGTGCGTGCTATGGAACTTTAGAATAGATGACCTCAAAGGTTCTTCTTAACTCCAGTTTTTTGATTTATTTTGTTTCATTCTATTCCATTCTAGTTATTAATTTAAATACTTTTTAAATGAAGATTTTTAAATATACAGAAAAGCTGGAAGAATTTTAGAGTGAATACCCGCCTCATAGATTCTACCATTAACATTTTGCTATATTTATCCTGTCACATATCTATTCATTTCCCTATCCATCTTCTTTTGGTGTATTTCAAAGTGAATTGTAGACATTAGTATGCTTCCCTTTAACCCTGTCAGCATGTATAATATATAAGTAGAGTTCAATACTATTTGTTTAGGTTTTTTGGGGATAAAATTTTCACACAAGAATGCAGAAATCTTACACGAACATTTGTTAAGTTTTGACAATGAATATACCTATGTAACATAAACTCCTCTCAGATACTGATCATACCATCTCCCTAGAAGTTTTCCTATGTATTATTGTACCCATTTTATAGAGGGTGAAGTGGAGGCTCAGAGAAGGCAAAGAAAGAGCATGTGTTGGGAATTTTATGATGTTGTTTTGTTAGGTAGGTATTATTACCCTCCATTTTCCTGCAGACAAGGAAACAGACTGTGGAAGACTCAGGGAAGGAGCATTACTGAATACCTGATATGTCTCAGGCATTCTGTTAAGTGCATTCTTGTCATTGTTAGTTCAATTTCATAGCTTTGTAACAACCTTGTCAGATAGGCACCATTATCCCTACATTACAAATGAGAGAACAGGCCAGGGACATTAAGTAACTGGCCCAGATTTATATATTCAGTGAACAAAAACAAAAGGGAACTGGGAGTCAAAAGCAGTCACATCTTTCCCTGAAGTCCATGTTACCTCAAAGATACGAGGTTCTCTCTCTGATACTTAATTTGTCCAAGGTTGCAGAGTTAGAAGTAGAGTGGAATTTCCGATTCTGGTTGTTCGCTCTGTGTTTTTAGTTTATTTCCTCATTATGTCCTCTGCAAAGGCAGAGAAAACAGGTCAAGTGTTTGTTCTTTATGAGGCATTTTCAGATCCATGTGATTAAATAACCTTGTACACTCCTTATTGTTAGACTGAATACCATGCTATCAAATCCTTTAACCTTCACTTGTAGATCATGTTTTCAAGCTCTAATATTTTTGCTTATCTTTTTTTATTGTGACAAAATAAAACATGTAATGTAAAATTTATCATCTTAACTATTTTAAGTGTACAGTTCAGTTGTGTTAAGTAAATTCATCTTATTGTGAAACAGATCTCCAGAAATTTTTAATTTTGCAAACCTGAAACTCTGTACTCAATAAGCACTAATTCCTCCTCTTCCAGCTCTTGGTAACTACCTTTTCACTTTCTGTTTCTCTGAATTTGACTACTTTAAACCTTTCATGTAAGTGGAATCACACAGTATTTGTCTCTTTGTGACTGCTGTATTTCACTTAGCATAATTTCCTCAAGGTTTATTCATGTTGTAGCATGTGACAGGATTTTCTTCCATTTTAATACTTTTTTATCCTTTTATTTTTAGTGCCTCCTGTTACTATACGTTAAAGAAAATAGCATAGACTGGTCTATTCTGAGGGGCTGTCTCCTGACACAAAAGTCCTGCAGTGTTCCTAAAGAGAAGAGTGTTGCTCTGAAGAATGAAACGTGGGTGAAATAATGATCTAATCCCATGTTCATTGCACTTGTATGACTTGAAGATGCACTTGGGCAGATTGTGAGGTACATTCCATAGTCTAAAACCCGTATTCTGTGTCCTGAAGGACTGAGCTTTGCCCGCACAAGTATACTTACAATATAAAGTGGTATGCTTGCAAGGAATTTCACTAAAATAGAGACTTTTAACCTCTGTTTTGAAGGCCGAATCACAGCTTTGTGCTTGGAAGCTAGGGTTTCTTTCTCCTTTGTTTTTATATGCCACATGGAAAATATATTCCCCAAGAGATTAGGACTTAGGAGATTTTAAGACTTGGTCTTTAAATATGTGCTTAGATACAGCAATGCAGTACATCTCTGTCTATTTTTTTCCAAGCATAAGAGTCACCATACCTCTTAGAAAAATTTGTTAGTACTTGCTTAAACATGATGACAATTTTATCTGCAGGATTTTAGTGTACCACTTGGACAAAAACTGCTATTCTTGCAAATGGCTTTGTCATCATTTTTCCTTTGTTTTTGAGATCCCTTGCTCAGCCTCCAGAGAATTTTATATCTGTCTAGTCAACAGAGAAGACAGTCTAATTTTAGCAATGAAAAAGAAAAACTACCATTTTCTGAATGTGTGTGCTCTGGGGTAAAGCATAGTCCCCGAATTTCAGGGGTACCTGTCCCTAGGAAGAGAACCACCAGCAGATGGCAATCCCCCTACGTGGAATCTCCTTCCAGCCAAACGGCAAGTACCTAAGTAAGCTGAGAGCTCAGTGAAGTCACATGCCATTTCAGGGAAACCTGATCGCTTGGCTGGGTAGGAACCCATTTAACACTATCTCTCAGCTCTTATCTCATCTCTCCATTCCATCTGACAATCCTCCAACTCAGCATTTTGTGGAGTCATCCTAAAAGTCAAGCATGGCTACTAGGGTAGGCGCTTTGACATGGTCCCTGCGTTTGGTATGAGGAGCAGACATTTTTATTTAATTTCTTATCCTCACCCAAGGACCCAAGGACATGCTTATTGATTTGAGAGAGAGGGGAAGGGAGAGAGGGAGGGAGAGGGAGAGAAACATCCATGTCAGAGAGAAACATTGATCAGTTGCCTCTCACATGCACCCTGACTGGGTACTGAACCCGCAACCTAGGTATGAGCCCTGACCAGGAATTGAATCTTCAACCTTTTGATTTACCAGACAGCTCTCCAACCAACTGAGCCACACTGGCCGTAGCAGGAGCAGACACTTTTAACAAGCAACTTATGTTGACTGCTCTCCAGTGTACTTGATAGGGCTATTTGCTATACTTTGCTCCGTCATCTCTTGGGCTTGGCTAACCCATGTTTTGGGATGCTAAGCCTTGAATTACAGTTAACTTGTGAGAAAACCTGGAGGTAGAATAATGTTGTTGCTGTTTTAATTAAGTATGAAACATGAAGCTTTCCCCAGGACAAAAAATCTGTAGTTTTAAATTTGGTTGGTTGTTTTAGCTTTCTTCATGTCTCCCTTTATCCTCTGTAGACTGGGCCTGGTGGTAGGCTTCTGTGATAACTCTGGATGCTTTCCTTACAAAATCCACTGGCAAAGTATTGTAAACTTCCAGAAACGTGTTGAGATATGGAAACCCTTAAGTAATTTGATGCCTATGGCTATTTTATTTTATGCATATTTTAAGATTTATTTTCTTATAGGAAAGTTTCCCTGACCTAATACTTTTTTTTCATTGATGTACTTGTATCAAGATACTTTTGGCTGTAACAGAAAACCCATCTCAAAGTGGTTTAAATAATAAGGATATTTGTTACTTTCTAGAATAGTAAATCCTGAGATAAAGCAATCTTGAGGACTGGTGAATTCAGTGTCCAAAGCGATGTTATTGAACACTGAGATTCTTCTGTGTGTCCACTTCGTCATTCATAGATTTGGCTCCCTCCTTAGGTTCCTTCTTTTGATCAGCATCATCCAGGAGAAAAGACCTTCCTCTGTACCCCCAAACCCTGGAGAGGCCTGTTCATCCTGCACCAACTACTGGCAAGTGGATAGGGATTAATATGCTTGACTATGAGTGCTTATTTGGACTGCAATGAAGATGAAGGAGAAATTCACAGTGTTTACTACAGTATGTATGGAACTCATTTGTACCTTGAGTCTGTTCTTAAGTTTACTATACACATCTTTAGTCCCTGGGAAATTGGAGGAACAAAATGTTAAAAGAATAGTCATTTCTAATGCAGGAATAATAGGGAAATTTTTTTTTAAGTAAAAAACTTTTGAGTATATATTCATAGAGTTTTGGAAAGGTTGTAATTCAAAAACGTATATCATTTTGTCTACCCTTTACAAAAATTACTGGAGGCATTATTTATACTATGAAAAGCAGGAATTTGCTTAAATAATTTTAAGACATAAAACAAAAACCTCAAATTTTTAAAAGAAAAAATGATCTATGAATAATATTCAGTAAGTCTGATGAAATCATAGCACTCTATCTTTTTTCTTTTTAAATTTTCTGAGTCTCAATTTTTAACTGTATAAAGGGAGGTCTGCGTGATTTCTCAGCTTTTAATAAAGATATAATTAAAAATAAATATTTCTGCCTACTTAGGTATTTCAATAAAGAAACAGTTCATCAGATTTCCATGAACTGTCTGTTTAATGTACAAATCAAAATTTGGTTTTATGCTGTGTCACATTCAGAATTATTTAATCATCTATTAGATACTTTTAGAAATAATGTATTGGCAATAATTTCAAACTTAACAGAAAAATTGCTGGAACAGCACAGAAGCTCCTGCATACTCTTCACTTGGAGACCCCATCAAATTTCCCCGATCACCCGCCTCATGTCCTGCAGCACAAGGGTCCAGGATCGCACCCTATGAGCGGTTGTTTTGTCCGTCTGGGGCTTTTCATTCTGGGACACTTCCTTAGTCTTCCTTTGAGTTTTATATCCTTGATATATTTTAAAGTCACAGGTCAGTCACTTTGTAGAATGTCCTTCAATTTCAGTTTTTCAAATGTTTCCTCATGATAGGTTATGCAGTTTGGGGCAAAAATGTGACAGAAGTGATGCTCTGTTACCACTGCATTCCATTTGGATGGAAGATGATATTTATCTGCCCCTTTGCTGGTGGTGTAATCTTGATCACTTGATTAACATAATGTCTTCCAGAAGTCTCCACTGTAAAATTGCTTTTTTTCTTTGTAATTAAGGAAGTGTTTTGTGTAGGAATATTTTGGAACTGAAGACCTGTTCCTCACCACATTTTTAGCCACTAGTTTCAGCACCCATGATGTATCATACTTGAATTAATTATTTTTTATACCTTAAAATTTTTTTATTGAATTTATTGGGGTGACATTGGTTGATAAAATTATATAGTTTTCAAGTGTATACTGTATTTTGCCATGTATAATGTGCACCCACATTTTTGGCTTGAACTTTCAGGAAAAAATCTTTCATTTTAATTTTTTAATTCAATTTAAAATGTTCAACAAAACCGGTTATCATATTTGGGGTATTATTTTATGTATGGATATCATTGTTCCTTTCTAGAGTTATGCTTTTAATGTAAAAGCATAAATAAAAGAGTTAAAAACATTTATATAGATATGAGATTAGTTCTACCCATATATAATGTGCATCCTTATTTTCCCCTCAAAAATCTGGGCAAAAGTGCACATTGTACATGGCAAAATGCAATAATTCTGTAATATACCATCTGTATATTGTATTGTGTGTTCACCACTCCAAGTCAAATCTCCTTCTGTCGCCATTTATTCCCCACCTTACCCTCTTGTACCTTCCCCAATCCCTTTGATCTCTGGTAATAACCATACTGCTGTCTGTCTCTATGAGGTGTTTTTTTATTTTTTTGCTAAATCCTTCCACCTTTTTCACCAAGACTTGAAGTGCCCCTTATCTCTCACAGATTCCAGTGTGTTCTCTGTACCTATGAGTCTGTTTCTATTTGTTTGTTTATTTAGGTCATTAAGTTCTACAAATAAGAGAACTCATACGGTATTTGTCTTTCTTTGACTGGCTTATTTCACTTAGCATAACACTCTTCAGGTCCATCCATGCTGTCCCAAAATGCAAGATTTCCTTCTTTTTTAATGACTGAATAGTATTCCATTATATAAATGTGCCACGCCTTATTTGTTCACTCATCTACTGATGGGTCCTTGGGCTGCTTCCAAATCCCGGCTATTGTAAATGATGCTGCACTGAACATAGCAGTGGATATATATTTTTTTGAATTAGTGCTTCAGTTTTTTGGGGATATAGTCCCTGAAGTGGAATCTCTGGGTCATAAGGCAGTTCCATTTTTAATTTTTTGAGGCAATTCCATATAGATTTCCACAATGGTGGCACCAATCTGCATTCCTACCAATAGACACAAGGGGTCCCTTTTCTCCACATCCTCTCCGACACTGTTATTTGTCGATTTATTGATAATAATCATTCTGACTGGTGTTGGGTGATAGCTCACTGAGGTTTTAATTTGCATTTCCCTGATGATTAGTGACAATGAGCAACTTTTCATGTGTCTATCGACCATCTGTGTGTCCTCTTTGGAGAAGTGTGTATTCAGGTCCTTTGTTCATTTTAATTGGATTTTTAAAAAATATGTTGATTATGCTATTACAGTTGTCCCATTTCTTCCCTTTATTCCCCTCTGCTATGCACTCCCCTTCCCAACAGCATTCCCCCCCACCCTTAGGTCATGTCCATGGGTCATTACATAAGTTGTTTGGCTTCTCCATTTCTTATGCTATTCTTAACCTCCACCTATTTTCTACCTACCATTTATTCTTCTTATTCCCTGTACCTTTTCTCCTACTCTCCCGCCTCCACCTCCCCACTAATAACTTTCCATGTGAACTCCATTTCTGTGATTCTCTTCCTGTTCTAGTTGTTTGCTTAGTTTGTTTTTATTTTTGTATGTTTAGGTTGAGTTGTCGATAGTTGTGAGTTTGTTGACATTTTACTGTTCATATTTTTGATCATCTTTTTCTTAGATAAGTTCCTTTAACATTTCATATACTAAGGGTTTGGTGATGATGAACTCCTTTACCTTGGCCTTATCTGGGAAGCACCTTATCTGTACTCTCATTCTAAATGATAGCTTTGCTGGGTAGAATAATCTTGGATATAGGTCCTTGCCTTTCATGACTTTTGAATACTTCTTTCCAGCCCCTTCTTGCCTGCAAGGTTTCTTTTTAGAAATCAGCTGATAGTCTTATGGGGACTCCTTTGTAGGTAACTGTCTCCTTTTCTATTGCTGCTTTTAAGATTCTCTTCTTATCTTTAACCTTTGGTAATGTAATTCTTATGTGCCTTGATGTGTCATTCCTTGGGTGCAACTTCTTTGAGACTCTCTGAGTTTCCTGGACTTTCTGGAAGTCTATCCCCTTAGCCCAACTAGGGAAGGAAACTGGGCCAAAACTGAGGAAGAACTTACTGGGGAAGGAGAACTTCCCCAGTAAGTTCTCCTTCATTATGTTTTCAAATAAATTTTCCATTTCTTGCTCTTCCTTTTCTTCTTCTCACACCTCTATGATTTGGATGTTGGAACATTTAAAGTTATCCCAGAAGTTCCTAAGTGTCTCCTCATTTTTTTGAATTCTTGTTTCTTCATTCTATTCTGGTTAACTGTTTATTTCTTCCTTCTGGTCCAAACGGTTGATCTGAGTCCTGATTTCCTTCCTGTCACTGTTGGTTCCCCGTACATATTCCTTTATTTCACTTTTCATAGCTTTCACTTTTTCCTCTATTTTGTGACCATTTTCAACCAATTCTGTGAGCATCCTGATTAGCAGTGTTTTGAATTGTGCATCTGATAGGTTGGCTATCTCTTCATTGCTTAGTTGTATTTTTTTTTTTTTTTTTTTTTTTTTTTTTTTTTTTTTTTTTTTTTTTTTTTTTTTTTTTTTTTTTTTTTTTTTTTTTTTTTTTGGAGCTTGGATCTATTCTTTCATTTGGGATGTATATATATATACATATATATATGTATATTTTAATATTTTTCTTTCCAAATATTCATTTGGGATATATATATATATATATATATATTTATTTATTTATTTATTTATTTATTTTGTCTCAGGGTGCCTGTTACATAGTAAGGGGTGGAGTGTTAGGTGTTCAGCAGGATGGGGCAACCCACATTGCTGCATTGTGGGGATATGTGTGGGGGAGGGGTCAGAGAGGGAACAAAATGCTACTTCCTGGCTCTTGGCTGGCATTCAGTCACTTCCTCTGCTACCCACAAGCAAATTGGTCCCTTCTGGTGCTAATTCCCAGGTGGGTGGTTTGTGTATATTCTGGACCCTGTGGGTCTCTCCAATGAACTCCCCTGTGAGGCTGGGAATTTTTCCCATGGCGGCAACCCCCACAGGTGTTTTCAGTCAGAAGTTTTGAGGCTTTATTTCCCTGTGTTGGAACCCTGGGTTGCAGGGTCTGTCTCGCTCCCTAGTTGTTCCTCCTGGTTTATCCACACCCAAGTGTGGGACCACCAGCTCCCCCAGCTGCTACCTTTTCTGCCCCAGTCCTCCAGCCATCTCCTTGCTGTGAGCCTCTCTGCCTGGCTGCCCATCTCCACCTCTTCTACCTGTCTGGGTGGATGTTTCTTCTTTAACTCCTTGGTTGTCAGACTTCCATACAGTTCGATTTTCTGGCAGTTCCAGTTGTTTTTTGTTTAAATTTGTTGTTGTCCTTCTCGGTTGTGCAAGGAGGCACAGTATATATACCTTATGCCTCCATCTTGGCTGAAAGTGGATTTTATTTTATTTTTTTGATGTTGAGCTTTAGAAGTCTTTTATAAATTTTGGATATGAACCCCTTGTCTGCTGTATTGTTAGTGAATATGTTCTTTCATTCAGTGGGTTATCTTTTTCTTTTGTTCATCATTTTTGCTGTACAAAACTTTTTTAGTTTGATATAGTCCCATTTATTTACTTTTTCTTGGTTTCCCATATATGAGGGTATATGCCAGAAAAATTATTACTATAATAAATGTCCAAGATTTTACTGCCTATGTTTTCTTCTAGGATTTTTGTGGGTTTGACTCTAACATTTAAGAGTTTAATGCATTTTCAGTATATTTTTGTGTATGGTATAAGAAGGTGGTGTAGTTTCATTTTTTGCACATATCTGTCTAATTTTTCCAGCACCATTTATTGAATATACTGTTTTTATCCCATTGTATTTTCTTGACTCTTTTGTCAAATGTTAATTGACCATAAAGACATAGGCTTTTTTCTGGGTCCTCTATTTTGTTACATTGATCTGTATGTCTGTTTTAATTCCAGTGTCTTGCTCTTTTGATTATTATGGCTTTGTGGTATAGTTTGATAATAGTTCTCCAACTTTGTTCTTCTTTCTTAAGAGTGCTCTGTCTATTCAGGGTTTTTTGTGGTTCCATGTACATTTTTGGAATATTTGGAATATTGGAAAGAAAAATATTAATTTTTTGTCCCACTTATTTATGTATTCATTGGTTGCTCCTTGTATGTGCCCTGACTAGAGATTGAATCTGCAATGTTAGCATATTGGGATTATGCTCTAAACAACTGAACTGCCTGGCCAGGGCTTCTGGGAGTTTTTTTATTACTGCTTCAGTTTCATTAGTCATAATGGGTATGTTCAGATTTTCTGAATCTTCCTGGTTCAGTTTGGAAGATTTTGTAGTTCTATGAATTTATCTATTTCATCCAGATTGTTTAATTTATTGGCATATAGTTTCTCATAGTATTTTCTTATAATCCTTTTGTACTTCTTCAGTATCAGTTGTTACTATTCATTTTCCATTTCTGATTTTATTTATTTGGGTTCTCTTTTTTTTTCTTGATGAGTGTGGTTAACATTTTGTCAATTTTGATTTTCTTTTCATAGAACCAGCTCTTGATTTTATTCATCTTTGGTATTGTTTTTTTCCCTGAGGCATGAATTTATTGAATTTAAGAAAATTGCAAACTTTCATATATACAAAATTTTTACTGAGTTTATTTCACAAAAGAAGTGTTAAAAAGTTTCATAAATTAGAAATTATTTGAAGTTTTATAAAATAGCATGTAGCATTATCATTTAAAACCCAAATTAGATATATAATATTTTTCTATAAACTCCATTTTGTTTACTTCTGCTCTGATCTTTATTATTTTCTTTCTTCTAATCAGTTTGGGCTATGTTTATTCTTCTTCCTCTAGTTTCTTTAAGTGTAAAGTTAGATTGTTTATTTGAGGTTTTTCTTGTTTTTTGCGATAGGGCTATGAAGCTATGAATTTTCCTCTTAGGACTGCTTTCCATGTGTCCCATAAATTTTGGGTTGTTGTGTTCTTATTTTCTTTTGTTTCAAGGTAACTTTTGATTTCTTTCTTGATCTCATTGTTAACCCATTCATTGTTTAGTAACATGCTATTTAGTACATGTCTTTGTGTGTTTCTCTGTTTTTTTCTTGTGACTGATTTCTAGTTTCATACCATTATTGATAACTCCAATTCTAATTCAGTATCATGAGGTTATTAATTATTGAGAAAACTTGCTCCCATTATCAATATATTTAAGTATTTCAAAATACTTTTTATGTACCCACCTACTGACCTTGTTATGTACTCCCTGCTTCCCTACTCCAACACCATCTTTATCTGGCCTGTTATTGCCAACTGTAGCCAGGTTGCCCCTGTCACCCAGTTCCAACACCATTGGGGCACCATTACTGAGGTGCTCAGGCTGATTTTTCTGCCCAGTTCCAATATCACCCTCCTGCAAACCACCATTATGGGGTCATTATGATGACTTTTGGATGAAGAAGGAGAAAAGGAAGGAAGGAAGAAGAATGAAGACTGACAAATTATGGATAAAATTAATAACAGGGATTTCATCTATAATTAAAGTTAGGATACATGTCTGTGGTTTGCTGTTTATTGTTCATTATTTTCTTTTAAGTTTCATATTAAAATCTACTTTAACAGATAATTAGCACAATTGTTCCTTAAAAATAGAAATGTACAGACTTAAAATATTATTTAAAAAAGCATAATAAAAATGATTGCATGTAATCTAAATTTGGCGTACAAAGTCACACATACAAGCACATGTACACCTAATTCAGATAAATGCAGACTTCCACTCTGAGTATCTTAAAGGTAAGCATAGCAGGGGTAAATTGCCTGTACTGCTTCTTGTATGGCTTTGGTTACATTACTTAAACTCTATGTTCTTTAGTTCCTTCATCTGTAAAATAGAATAGTACTTATTTTTCAGAACAATTTTGAGAATTAAGTGCATTGATAAATATAAAGTCCTTAGCATAATGTCCAATCCTTAATAAACTATTATAATTGTTGCTATTATTATTTTATTATCATTCTTATTACTGTATCCCTTTTTTGCATAAATATTTGTCATTTGAGTAAGTTTTTACCATTATATCTCTAACTTTATTTTACTTTTTAAAAACACAGCTTTGACTTCAGAGGGAAAGAGAGGGAGAGGGAGAGGAAGCAACAGCGATTGCTTGCCTCCTATATGCGAACATATAGGGGGCCAAACTACATGTGGACCAAACCTGCAACCCAGGAATTGAGCCCACGACCTTTCAGCTTATGGGACAAGACTCCAAACAACCGAGCCACCTGCCTAGGGCCATTTCTAACTTCTTTAAAGGTAGGTCTAACAAACTTGCCATAAACTTCATTGATGATATTTCCTTTTCTTTATGATTGGTGATTAATTTTATCCTCCTCCTCCTGTGCATTCTATTGGCAATTAGTTACTTAAGCTGTCACCCTTGCTCCGATGGCTCTGCTCTGTTCTCACCCCTTTTCTTCTGTTGTTCATAAATGTCTTACTTGGATTCTGGGGGCTTTGCAGAATCTAGAACTTGAGAACCCAAACAGTTTGTTGTGGGCTCTGGACTTGGTTGTGTGACCTTGTGAAAATTGCTCAATTACCCTGAGTCCCAGGTTTCTTAAACTATAAAGTGGAACTACATGATGTTACCTCATAGGACTATTATGTGGTTTAAATGAGACATTTGATAAAGCACTTAGTACAGTGCTAAAAAATTGTTAGATATTATTAGGGTTATAATTATGATCATGATACCAAATTGGAGGAGTTGATTCTGGCCTTCTCTATTTTAATTTTATTCTCTCTCCTTGGAGATCTTCCTTCCACTTCTTAAGTATTTGCTCTATGCTGAGAAAAGTGGATACATGCAGTTTCATACATGTTAGGGTATCTGTGAAAAACTAAAATTTTGCATGTTTTAGAGTGATATCATGAATTTAGTATTGTGGAATCCAAGAGTGACAACTACGGAGACACTGTATAATGTTATTAAAAGCATGCCATCTGAAGCTGGACTACCTGGGTTTGAACCCTAGTTCTTCCACTTGTTGCAAAAACCTGGACAAGTTATTTAACTTCTCGGTGCATCAGTTTCTTCATTGGCAAAGTGGGGATGATCGTAAAATACATATTTCATAAGGCTATTGTGAGAATTATGTAATTTAAAATATGTTGAAGTACTCAGAGTGGAGCTTAGCTCTTAGTAAACACTGTATACACGTGAGCTATTCAACCGCTTCTCCGCGATGGCCCTCCCAGGGGCACGGAGGCTTTCCTGTCACCACCACCAGACTGTTTTATTTCCTCTCGTATAGATATCCTTTTCCTTTCTATGTGGGAAGTTGAATGTTTTCAGTATAAATGACACGGAAATTATGTTATATGTATTTTTTGTTTTTTTTTGCCAATTCATTCCAATATGATAAGATTGATTGTGGTGTGGGGGAGACCTCTCCTCTTTAGCCTTTATCCACATGACCAAGTGAGCCAGGAGTGGAACCAAAGCGTGTTGCCAGTGTGATTCATTGGAGGATGTCAAGATGGCTGGGAAGCAGTGATGGATGCCCTTATTTCCTCCATGTGACTCAGATGCTTACAGAGCCGTGGAGAGCTAAGTCAACCAAAGGTTTTGGCTCAGTGCATTTTGTTTGTGGCATACAATCCCACATATTCTCTTAAATCACTCATGCTTTTTTCCTTCTAACTGATTAGTGCACCTAGGTTTTTGTTTGTTTGTTTGTTTGTTTTTGGAAACTTGGAGAAACTAGTGAACAAGATTTTTTTGCATGGGTATGTCACAATATTTTGGTATAATATCTATTTTTTTGAAAAGTGCTTTGTTAGTTTGATTTAGATAATTTGGGCTAGTACAGATTAGGCTTTGGATATAATTGCTCTTTAAAACGTGGATCATGATTAACGTCTGTTCAGATTTTTCTGAGAGGCAGCATGGTATGATATAAAGAACAGTCAGTCATTAAACAAATATCTATTAAGCTTCTGATGCATGCCGGCCAGCTGTGCTGGGCGAAGAGAAAGTGCGTGTGCACTTTGGCCTCCCACACCCCAGGAGAAAAGGTATTTCTTCTGTAATTTCATCTGGTGGGGAAACATATTAATCTAACGATTCTGTGAATAAAATAATAATTATAACTAGGACAAGAACATGCTACTGAGAGACTGTATATCAATAGAAATCTATTTAAGAGGGACTCAAGCTCCCAGCGCTTGAGCTGAGGTCTGAAGGATGAGCAGGTAACACTGCAGAGGTGCCATGGAGTGAAGGAAGGAGGATATGTCAGACAGGGGACTAGTGTACACAAAAGTCTATGGCGGAGGGAGCTTGGATTGTCCAAAGAGGAGAGAGAAGGTTAGAATTGCTGGAGTTCAGAAGTAAGGAGGGATGTGATGAAATGATGAGGCCGCAGAGTTAGATGGGAGCCAGAGCAATCAGGGTCTTGTGGGCCATTTAGACACTTGTGTTACTTGTCCTGAGTTTGCTGGAAGATGACCTCTTAGATGTTGAGCAAAGATTAGGCCATGACTTCTGTTACTACATGGAAATTTAAAAAAGAAAGAAGAAGAAGAAATCCTAAAACATGAATAATAATTAGGCTATAACTTTAACACTTGATATATAAAAATATGATTCAGTATATAAGTATGATATTCACAAGATAATTGCAGAATTTACAAAAAAATGGGTTTAAAGAGTGCAGGTGGTATAGGTTGGTAATGGGACACCAATTTAAAGCTATAAGGTCAGCCATGGCCAGTGGGGCTCAGTTGGTTAGAGCATTGCCTCATAACTGGAAGTTTGCAGGTTCAATTCCTGGTCAGGGCACATACCTATGTTTCGGGTACGATCCTCTGTCCTGATGTGTACGAGGTGCTACCAATCAATGTTCCTCTCTTACATCGATGTATCTCTCTCTCCCTTCCTCTTTCTCTCTAAAGGTGATGAAATGAAATGTCCTTGGGTGAGGATAAAATAAATAAATAAATAAATAAATAAATAAATAAATAAATAAATAAAATAAAGTTTACAAGGAGCATCTTCTCTTAATCCTAGCAGTGTGTCTTTATGACTTTATGCCTCATTGAGAGGTAGGGCCAAACTTTAAATCTGCAGCTTTTCACGAATATTATGAATATTTTAGGGTCTGAATAAATAAATATTGAAATGTTACAAGCAAGGGAAAATGATGTGGTCAGATAGGAACACTGAAAAAAGCCCTCAAAGTAAATGGATCAGATTTTAGAGGGGCCAGTGAGAATTGGGAGGATCGGTTAGGAAACTGTCGCAGTCCTGGCGGCAGACGCTAGAAGCACACACAGGCGATGGCGGGGGAACTGGGAAGGAACAAGTGGATTGTTTAGTCTTTGTTTGTCTTGGATGAACATGGAGAGCAATCACAATTTTGGCATTTATGGGATAATGTTCCCCTATTTGTGCTAAAATTAGGTAATTTGACAGAAAATTAAACAAAATTCACTAAATTATGTCAATATAGTGATTCTCTTTTTTTTTTAACATAATAACATCTTTTCATATTCACATACCTGGATATATTTTAATCTTTTTGTTTTCCAAACAGCTATTAGTGTGTATAAATAGTCACTTGGGTATGGAAATAATACAATTTGCACAGTGAACATAAATGTATATGTTGGCTTTGTTTTTAATACAGAAATGAAACAGAATTTGCCAACAAACATTTATTGAAAACCTACTATGTGCTAGACAATAAAGGATTTTAGTTAATCATCTATAAATTTGTACTTTTTTCATATAGCCCATGTAATCTTATAACATGTTTGATAATGCTGAAAATTTTAAACTATTTCAACTTAGTTTTAAATAGCTTGGAGATTAAAAGTATTACACTGTAAGAGGATAAAGAAGTTAATTTCTATAGTTCTTGAATATTGTGTGGCACATGCCCTGAACGTTTTATCCTGTTGGCCTTTTCACCCTGCTTTCCCACCGCGTGCCCAGAATAATTGATTATCCATGTATGATCCTACAAGCATTGCAGCAAAAAGGCAGAAAACAATGGACAAAGACGACGAAATCTCACATTTTTGCCCTGCTTTTTTCAAACTAACCCAAGTTAAGAAAACTTCACATAAAAGGCTTTGAAACTTCATCATGGGTTTCTTGAGAGGGGACAGTTGACCTAGAAGCACTTGACTTATAACTTGGCGGCTACTGAAAGTCTAGCCTCATAATTCAGTGTTCCAGTGACAGCTTTGCCTGTAGACCCAAGTCTTCATTTCACCGACTTTTCATGTTTAGTCTCCTTGAAAATGCTAACAAAAGTGAAGCATATCATTTCTCTGCTTGGGATAGCACTGGTGATGTTTATGGAACCGTTTGCTGTCTCAGGGGTAATCTCCCGGATAATTTGGATTAACCTTATCAGGTCTCTAGATACCACATTACCCAGGGTGGATGATCTCCAGAATAACCTTTCCTCATCTTAAAGTTTTTCCTCCGAAACCATATTTGATCAAAGAACTTTCAACAGAAACTCATTGAAAACTATGCAACCAGGCTTTCTTCAACCCTTTTGGTTTGAAGAGGCCTCCATCCATGCAAGAAAACAGTTATCTCCTGTGGAATAATTCTAATGAGAAAGTGGGACACCCTGACGTTTTCTATCTACTTTTTTGCAAGACAGTTGTTACATATTAAAGTGCCTCCCTTACATTTGTTCAGGTTTTGAAATTGATTGCCTGGAAGAGGGAGGCGTGCCTTTTCTAATTTATCTGCTGGTAGAAAGAGTTTGCTTAAAGGAGTAAAGAGTTGTCACCAAGGAAGAATTTTTTTTTGTGGACTGACAACAGAAAGAACCTTCTTTCATTTGTATTGATCAAAAGTCTTGCTGTTTTTTTTTTTTTTGAAAGAGGGATGTCAAATACCTTGTGAAGTTGGCATGAACCCTGAAATCCTGTCCCACTTAACACTTCTACATCCCAATAGAGCCTGCTTTTTAAAGTACTGTTTTTTTATGTTAACAACAACAATTTCTTAGTATCATAAAGTCAGAGCTTATAGTTCTAGAGCAAAGTGTTGAATTTCACTGTCTTAAAACTAAAAAATAAAATAAATGAGCAATTGTACTTATAATGGTATGAGAAGGTAAGCTCAGATGATTCACTACAGTTTTCTGAAAAATCTTCATCCAAATTCAATCAGTTTAAACTGGTGAAGCAGAGCAGGGGTGGCTGATAAAACCAATATCCTATGTTATGGCTGGAGTACTTATGGTTTTGGTTGAAACAGATAGTAGAAGGATAAAATCAATGCCTTCTTCATACTGAAAGCAGGCCTGTTCTTTTGAAAGTGAGATATCTATAAACCTTTATACAACGCACATTAGTTTGTTTCTAAAAATGGAAGTCTGCATGTAAGCACTTGATTATCAAGCAGAAAATGTTGGCTGCAGTCAAAGTTCTGTGAAGTCAATGATGCTAGTTAGGGTGCTTTTTTACATGCAAGCCACAGGAAAATATTGAGGTTGTCTGTGCTAAACAAATATGGTTGTATTCTGCTCTATACTATTGCTTGACATAGTCAAAGGAAAAGATCCAACAATTTTATGTTCCATGGAACAGGTAAAACACCCTTCGATACCATAATAGTTTCTATTCCTTGAGAATTTCTTTGTGCCAGATGCTTTGCATGTATATGGTCTCCTTAACCCACACAGTATAATGGGGTATACATTATCATGTCCATTTTACAGAGGAGGAAAACTGAGACTCAAGAGATCAAGGCACTTGTCTAAAGTTCACCCATCTGGGTTGAAATTCCACAATGGAGCTGCTAAGACTGTAACCTGATCTGTCTCTGAAGTCTATACTCTTTCCGCTGTGTGCCTTGCCTACAAAATGCTTAGTCACTTCCTGCTGTATCTTCTTGAGAATAAAACCTGAGAGGTTAATGGGAAAAGCCACAATATGGGACTGGGGAAAGGAAGTAATTGTGGGTGTGATGGCATTTTTACCCGAGGGTTACATATATTACAATGTGTGGAATTGTGGCCAGGCAATTAGTGGATGAGCCAATTGGCTAGTTGGAGGAATTTCCATCAAGCTTGGGAGCACATTCTATTAGAAAGATTAATTTAAAGACTGGTTGCAGAATTTCCTTGTCTCAGACCAATGGAATAATGGAAAGGAAATTTGCTTACCAAAAATAGAACAACTCTCTTCTAAAACTAGAGTGTTATATTTAAAGAAATAATAAGAATAATAATACTATTTATTGGACTTATCCTAAGTATGACACATTCTCATACATTATTTTTAACCTCACAACACCATTGTAATGTAAATAGTATCATTTTCTGTTGTACATTAAAACAACAGCAACAGCAACAAAGAAACCAAGTGTCACAGAGATTAAATGAATTTCCCTAGGCAGAAAAATAGGTCTGTCTTGATCTTGAGTCTCCATTTTTTTTCACAATATCTTGTTGCCTCTAAAAAATATATTTGATACCCTTTCCTACCTAGTTCAGGTTAATGTATATGATCTGCTAATAAAAGCCTTAAAAACTACATTTTAAGAGTGATCACTTTGGATATCAGATTAGAGGTACTAGTAAAGACACAGCATGCTAGATGGGAGGGAGTAGGTCTCAGAGAGGTGATACACACGTCCTTTCCTGACCTTACTCTGGTGCCTTAGGCTAGTGTGGTCTGGAAATAGTGGCAGTGGCCTGAGAGGCGGAGCGCTCTCCCTCAAAGTGGCTGAGTAGTCTTAGACAAGTTATGTAACCTTATGGTCCCTAGTTCTCATGTCTGTCTTGTTTTTTCCTCAACTCCTATTGCAGTGCTTGGTACATGGCAGAGATGAGAACGATATGAAAGAAATGAGGAATCTCAGATTGCTAATTTTTAGGGTTTCTTTCAGTTCCAAATTCTGTGATTTAGAGTAACTTTGAGTTTCTTTATTCTTTCCATAAGGAAAATCTGCCACTCTCTTTTGCAAGCTTGTCATGAGAATTAACTAGTATATTTTCCAAAATAAGAAGGTTCTACAGAAAAAGATAAGACTATGTCTTCCTTTACTGTCAAACAGTTGTGATAATTTTATCAATATTTTGTAATGATCAAATGCTGTAAATATATCAGGTACTACAGAGAAAAATAGAACCTTCCCAGTAGGTTCATAATCTGAATACACTTTCATGGCACTAGTATTAGTTAGTGACTGAGTTTACAAGTGACTGCCTGCAGTGTTTGAGGTTTGCTCACATGTACTGTAGCACAGGGAAGAACTGGACTGACACCAGCCTAGACATTGCCAGAGGAGAGAGAGTCCTCTAGAAGTCTGTTCTATCGGTGGGACGTTAGCATCGCTTCTTGTCTTTGTGGTTTGGAGCGGAGCCACACAGTTTTGTGGTCTCATAAAATATGGAGGCCAGGTGCTTTGTGCTCCAGGCCTGGCAATTTGCTGTGTGAGGGTCAATCATCTATCTTGATTCTCAATTTATTCGCTTTTGAAAAGTTGATGGTAGTGTTTTTACATCCCTAGTTTATTGTGGAGCTGCATAATGAATTACTGTAGAACAATCTGAGGAAGTTTTCTCTCCAAGGCAACTATGTAGATGTCGTACACTTTCTAAGCTTGTGAAAAGATAAAAATAAATTAGAAGTTCGTATTTACTAAAATGTTCCGAGTGAGACTTAGACCGCATGATTTCATCACTCACTTTCCTTTGCTAAAAAGACTTACCAACAAAAGAAAAGGAAAGGGAAATAAGGGAGGAACCATTTGTTTCTTTATTGGCAATATGAAGTGTGTCATTTGCAAAACCTCCTGAAAGCGTGGTATGTTCTTCAACTATGAGAGTGGACTCTTTGTGGAAGTGTTAGTGTATTTCTCAGGTTGTACTGATGACATGCAATGATTTCAAGTTGCAATTTATATCTTACACTTTACTTGTAGAGAAACTGAATCAACAAAGCAATAATGTTATATGGGAAAAAAATCAAAGAGTCAGATGTTAGGTAATGATTTTCCATTAATTTTTTCATTCATTTCTTTCTTTCTTTATTCATTTATACACTTATTTACTCAGCAAATATATAAAGTTCTAGATACTGTGCTAGGTGGTGAGTATAAAAAGATAACTGCTCTCATGATTTTTTATTTAATTTTTAAAAATTATTATTTATGGCCCTGGCTGGTGTGGCTCAGTGGATTGAGTGCTGGCCTGAGAACCAGAGGGTTGCCAGTTCAATTCCCAGTCAGGGCACATGCCTGGGTTGCACGGCAGGTCCCCACTGGGGGGCATGGGAGAGGCAACCACACTGATATTTCTCTGCCTCTCTTTCTCCCTCCTTTCCCCTCTCTAAAAAGAAATAAATAAAATCTTAAAAAATTAATATTTATGATCTGTATGTCAGCAAATAGCCTATAAAGATTTATAAAGGGCTATCCTAATGTTTCTGTTAATTTGTACATATCTCTTTATTTCTGAAGAAATATACTCTCTACCAGAGATTCCTATGAATGAGGAAAACCTCAAATACTCTAATGTGTCTGTAATAAGTACATATATACCCAAATTAAGACATAAAGAATTACATCCTAACACAAAAGCATGGTGCTTGCTAGAGACTCTCCCTATTACAAACAGAAGGGTCTTTTAAGACATGAACTATGTGACTGTAGAATTGACTCTTCTCAAACACTTAAAAGTGGGAACCATGAGTGTATCTTAGACTAATCCTCTAGAATATCTCTTTTTGGTGGGAGAGGGACTTTCTTTAAGTTGATAACTGGCTTAAGAAAAAAATGTATTGACTCCATATCTGAAAAGCCTATGACTTTAGACATGAGTCTGATCCTGGGACTCAAATGATGTCAATAGATAGGAGCTTTCTCTCTGGGCTCTGCAAGACTTATATCCTATTTTGCCAACAGTCAAGTGGAGGAGCATACATTTTTTTCCCCTAGTAGTTCCACCCAAAATATAAGAATTCGGCTTTACAGACCCTGGTTGGTCTGTCTTGAGTCACATGCCCATCCTTCAAGCTGGGTTAGTGTCAGTTTCACCCAAACCACATGAACTGAGAATGATGAAAATCAGACTTCTGTTATTAGAAGAAGGGGACATGCATATTGATGTTCATTATGTTACTTTTAGCAATATTTAGTGTCTAGAAATATTCAGTTTGTTCTTACCTTATGTCACAGCCCAGAGTTTCCCGTTTGGCTGTGTCTCTCACACTCCAGTGCACATTTTTTCCCCCTATTTTAGACATTTGGGTTTGCTCATTAGTCTGCTTATGAGATCATGGTTTACAACCAGGAATTTTCAGGACTGTGTAGTCCTTAAGTGGAGAGTGTTTCCATTTATAGCAGAAAAATTGCTCTGTGCTAGTTGGCCATCTGGCCTGCGTTGGTGTGAAGACACGTATTCTCATGTAATCAAAATCTTTTGGTATTGATATAAAATCAACTTCTGTATGGAGGGTATGTATTTTGTAACTTTTCACAAAGAATTTTTAATACTGTATGTCTCCTCAATTAAAACACATCATGAAGTTCTCTGAATTATATTAGAAATCATTTTTAATTTGACAATTAAACTTTATATCCAGCTGGATGGTTGCACTTAATCTAATGGATTTCTAAGTGTTCAAAAATACTTAACATCTGCTGACAGACTCATAAAGGAATCTATACATCATGACAAGTAGAACAGTATGAAACATAAAAATACAACTTTCCATGAGGATGCAAGATCAGTATACTCCACTGAAGAGTATGTATGGAGTTAGTTGTTCAATGAAGTTTAATTACCATATTTTATAGTGTATAATGTGCTCCTGTGAATAATGCACATGCAGGATTTAGCGCTAATTCCTACCCTCAAAAATTCAGGCAAAAAAGTGTGCATTGCATACAGCAAAATACAGTATATTGTTGACTACCCTTTCATAATTTATTTCTGTATGAGTTTCTGCATTCTAAAGGCTAAAACTCTAGTTAAATTAGCCTTTTTCATAGTATAAGATAGTCATGATAAAGACTATTATTTAATTTTAATTTAGAAACTATGACTGGGAAAGGTAGAAACTGAGCTGGACTCCTAGTACATCAGTAAATCATAAATGCAGGGGAAGAACAGCTCAGGAGGACTTAAGTAGAGCACAATAGTCACAGAAATACCCAAAGGAAGTCAACACAGAAATAATTACAACATAGAAAGGTAATACTCCTAGAGTGGTATGAATTCCATACTTGGAAATGAAGTATACAGTATTAGAAACATTCATACTACCTAAATTTCTTTTTATTGATTATGCTATTACAGTTGTCCCAATTTTTCCCCCTTTGCCCCCTTCATCCTGGTATCCCCTTCTTTCTTTCCAGCAATGCCCTCCTTAGTGAGAAGTCTATTAAGTACTGGATGAAGAAAATAGGAAACTCAGAAAGTTTATTTTTCTTTATCAGAAGATTTATTCTTAGCAAAGGTGTGGGTCGGCAAACACCCCTTTTCTCCCTTGACTTTCACAAAGATTTGGCTCTTGGTTCAGTATCTACAGCATGGAAAATGGATGGTATCTAGCTTATGTCAATAAAAATCTCTGCTTTGAGGATGGGGACAACCTCACTACATAACTTCCTTAGTAGAAGTAAATCCATAACTAGTACAAGTTCCAGAAGACTGATTGAAACATTCATGAACGAGAGCTAATTTAAGAAAAATCACAGAGTAACACCTCCAATAGAAAACCCTGATTTTGTGAGTCTGAAACAATGAGTGTTTTACTGGATTCTCTTGCAGGGACAACTTTGTGAGCAGGTGTATTCTTAAATCCATTGCAATGGTTTCCATTTAATTTTTCAGTGGAGTGGATTTTAGGAATTGGCTGCTAAATGCTCATTACTATAAGGAGTAATGATAGGATATTATTGATATTTTCCTTCTCTAGCTTTACTTCCCTTTTGTTTTGATTTGCTTTTTTAATCAACTTTTTTTTTGTAATACTGGTGATATTTTGAGATCTGGGCTATGCAACATTTCAATAAAAAATGTAGTACTGATGTGTGATAAATACAAACTTTGTTATTATGTATATAATAATGGTTACCATTTTCACCATTTTTTAATGTGCCAGGCACTATTCTCACAACTTTAACTTTCATAACCAATTCAAGGGGCAAATATTTCTATCTTCATTTTTTAATATTAGATGATTAAAGCTTGGACAATCTAAGTATTATGATGTTAGCTACAGAGTTTTTAGATGCCCATTATCAGGTTGAGAATGTTCTCTTCTATTTCTGCTTTGCACAGTTTTTTTTTTTTTTTTAAATCATGAATGGATGTTAACTTTTGTGAAAAGTCTTTTTTCTTCAGCAATTGAGATAATCTGTGATTTTTGAAAAATTTCTTAACAGTGAACTACATGACTGATTTTCAAATATTGAATCAGTTTTATATTCCTCAGACAAACCCATTTACTTAAAGTGTATTGCATTCCTATAAGTTGTTAGATAGAGTTTGCTAACATTTTTGAGGATTTATGTGTCTATAGTCATAAGGATATTGGCTTGTAGTTCTTTTTTATTATGTCTTATTACTGGTTTTGGTATCAATGTGATGTTGACTCATAAAATGAGCTGGAAAGTGTTTTATTGACTTCATTTGCTGGAAGAGCTAGCACAGAAATGATTTTATTTCTTCTTGAAACGTTTGGTAGAAATTTCAGTGAAACCATGTAGGCCTAGAATTTTCTTCATGGGAAAGTTTTCAATTTCTTTAATAGATATAGGTATAGTCTATATCTATTAGAAATACCTGTTGTTTCTAACCTATTAGTCTATTTCTATTAGAAATATAATCTATTTCTTTTTTAGTGAGTTTTGTTAATTTCTGTTTTTAAGGCACTGGTCCATTTGATCTGAGTTGTTGAATTTACGGCTATAGAGCTGTTTGTAGTATCTCCTTATTATGTTTTTAATGTCTGTAGGGTCTCTCAATTATTATTATTTTTTTTGCTTTTGACTTTCTTTTCTTGATTAATCTTTATTATATTTTTCCATTACCATTTAGTCCTTTTATACCTTCTTCCCCACAGAAATCACCTGATATTGATAGCTGATGTCTTCTCTTTTTTCTTGATCAGCCTGTTTAGGGTTTTATGAATATTATTCATCTTTCCAAAGAACCAGCTTTTAGTTTCATCAAGTTTAAAAATTTTATTGATTTCTGTCCTTAGATTTGTCTTCTCCTCCCTTCTACTTCATTTGGGTTAAGTTTGCTCTTTCTTTCCATTATTGAGAACTTTCTTTTCTAACATAAGCATTTAATGCTATAAATTTCCCTTTAAGAATTCTTTTAGCTGCATCTTGCAGATTTTGATATCTTGTACTTTCATTTCATTCAGCAAAATATTTTCTAATTTCCCCTGAGACTTCCTTATTGACTCAGGATTTATTTGGAAGTATGTTGTCTACATTTTCAATATTTGGGGATTTTCCAGGTATATTTCCATTATCGACATCTACTTTAGTTTCTTTATGGTCCAAGAACATACTTTGTAAGGTTTCTATTCATTTAAATGTGTTATCATTTTAAATTATCTCATTGTTCTTCCATCTGACAATGTCTTTATTTTGGACACTTTCCAAAGGACACTTTCACTGGTTATAGAACTCAGTAAACCCTTTAACACTTTAAAGGTGTTCCACTCTCTTCTGTGTTCCACATTTTCTTTCTTTCTTTTTTAAAGAAATATATTATTTATTTTTAGAGAGAGGGGAAGGAAGAGGGAAAGAGAGGGAGAGAAACATCAATATGTGGTTGCCTCTCACATGCCCCGCACTGGGGACCTGGCCTGCAACCCAGGCATGTGCTCTGACTGGGAATTGAACTCATGACTCTTTGGTTCACAGACCAATGCTCAATCCACCGAGCCCCATGAGCCAGGCTGTCTTCCACATTTTCTGATGAGAATTCTGCAATCACAGTTTTGTTCTCCTATATGTAATATGTCATTTTTTTTGTGGCCGCTTTCAATATTTAAAAATTTATTTTTATTGTATAGCAATTTGATTGTCATGTGTCTGTGCATGCTTTTCCTTGAGTTTGTTTTGTTAAGGGTTTTCTGAGCTTCATGAATCTCTAAATTTATGACTTCCAACAAATTTACTCAAATATTTCTTCCTGCATCAACCTCTTTGTTCTCTTCTTTAGGGGCTTTATAGATATAAAACAAGAAAAAAAAAAAAACAAAGAAAAAGTAAATGCCTTTCCACGCTCTCTAGCTCACGAAATTCCTCTTTTCCAGTTCTCGTGCCAGAAAGACAAGGTTTTCTTAGAGGTTTTGCTGTCTGTATCCACTGCTCAGTTTTGCTTTGGGGTCACTCCTGGGTCAAAGCTGGATGATACAGGAGGAAACAAAACAGCAGAATTCACTCTTATTGTAGATCATTCTTTAAGCTTTGGCTCCATGGTGCAATTTGGTTTCACTTAGTAATTTTTCACAGTTCCCATGCAGTGGCTTTTTAATTTGTGCAGAGTTTTAACTGCAATATTGGGAGGGGCTAATGTAGGCTTTCTCAGTTTTGGCTGAAAATGTCACCTTTGATTTTTTTTTTTTAAGAAAATTTGATACATCTTGTTGATGCTTCTAAATCCAAGAAACAGTTTGCTTTGTTCATTTTAAAGTGATAGAGTACTACATTTTATGGACATAGCATAGTTTATTTAAAAGTTTGTATTAACAAAGATGAGATAACGTTTTTATACATACATTTTGACATGAACATATATATATATATATATATATATATCCTTGCTCAAGGACATGCTTATTGACTTTAGAGAGAGCGGAAGAGAGGGAGAGAGAGAGGGAGAGAAACGTTGTTGTGAGAGAGAAACGTCGATTGTTGCAATCTTTGCAACTTGTACACACCCAGACCCGGGAACAAAACCACAACACAGGCATGTGCCCTGACTAGGAATCGACTCCGTGACTTTTTGGTTTACAGGGCAATGTTCCAATGAACTGAGTCACACCGGCAAGAGCACTGGGCACATATATATTTTTTTAATGAGCGTAAGTGTAGGGTAAATTTTTAGTTGAAAAATAACAGTTCAAATGATATGTTCATACACCTCAGTGAACGGAGCTTGAGAGTGTTCACTGCTCTAAACCATGTTTGACTATGAACTTAAAAATGCCATCTGATAAGCGAAAAAGTTATCTTGTTTCGATTTACAGTTCTTTACATAATGGTTGAGGCCGAATGTTTTCTCATAACTTATTGACAGCTGTGTTCCTTTTTCTGAAAACTGCTTGGGGTTTGTGTTAGTAAGAAAAATTAATTCCTTCCTATTGCCCACTCCACCCAGGTTGTAAATAAATTTACCCAGATATTCCACTTTTAAAAAATGTTTTATTGAATTTATCGGGGTGACATTGTTTAACAAAATTACAGGTTTTCATGTGTACAATTTTATAGCACAGCATCTGTATATTGTAGTGTGTGTTCACCATCCAAAGTCAAGTCTCTTTCTGTCACCATTTATCACCCTTTACCCTCTTCGACCTCCTCTCACACCCCTTTCCCTGTGGCAATCACCATACTGTTCCTGTGTCTATAAGTTCTTTTTTTCTTAATTCCTTCACTTTTTTCAATCAGTCCCCAACCCTCCTCCCCTCTGACAGCTGTCACTCTGTTCTCTGTATCTATGTGTCTGTTTCTATTTTGTTTGTTTGTTTATTTAATAAATTATACATATAAGTGAAATCATGTGATACCTGTCTTTCTCTGACTGGCTTATTTCACTTGTTAAAATTTATTTAATTTTATTTTAGAGAGAGGGGGAGGGAGGGATAAAGAGAAGGAGAGAAACATCGATGTGAGAGAGAATCATCAGTTGGTTGCCCTCCACAAGTGCCCAGATCGGGGATGGACTTGGAGCCCACAACGCAGGCTTGTGCCCTGCCTGGAAATTGAACTGGTGACCTTTAGGTTTGCAGAATGATGCCCAGCCAACTGAGCCATGATGGTCAGGGCTACCACAGCTTTTTTATCCACTCATGTACTGATGGGCACTTGGGCTGCCTCCAAATTTTGGCTACTGTAAATAGTGCTGCAGTGAACATTGGGTGCAATACTTTTTCTAGTCAGTGTTTCAGATTTCTTCAGATATAGTCCCAGAAGTGGAATCTCTAGGTCATAGGCAGTTCCATTTTAAACTGTTGAAGAAACTCTGTTCTGTTTTCCACAGTGGCTGCACCAGTCTGCATTCCCGCCAACACTGCACAAGGGTTTCCTTTTCTCCGCATCCTCTCCAACCCTTGTTTGTTGATCTTTTGATGATATTCATTCTGAGAGGTATGAGGTGATATCTCAATATGGTTTTAATTTGCATTTCTCTCATGATTAGTGACATTGAGCATCTTTTCATGTATCTGTTGGCTACCTGTATGTCATCTTTGGAGGAGGGTCTCGTCAGATCCTCCACTTGTTCCTTTATGATTTAGTCTACATTCCTTACCGCTGGCAGCTAATACAAAAGTGGTAAATTAAAAAGAAACTCTAACATTTTAGTATAGTAGGCTCATGTATCCTTAAATAGATTTTTGTACATATCTTACATGTCTAATTATAGAATAGAAATAACTTGACATTTGATTCCTTTATTTGAGTGTAGCATATTATTAAATTGTGTACGGTAGCCTATGCAGGCTGACAAAGCAAAGTGGGGAGGAAAAATACAACACATTAGCTGCTGTTTATGCATGTAACCCTTTGGTTTCAGGGCTAGAAGAAGGGACACTAATCAGTGTATGTTAAAGGCCATTCCATTTGCTGACCTGAGGAGATTTCAGTATCTATGTTCATACTTGATGGCTATGTGGATACTGGCCACATAAGCCATTGGCAAAAATGTAAACAGTTATGTACATAAATTATCTATCATTCATATTGAATGGTAAATTGAGGAAGGAAGGAGAGAATTTTTTTTTTCTTTCTGTGTTCATTCTGAAACATTGTCTTAAGAGATATGGGGGATAATAAGTGTGTTCCTTTCACAGAAATGCTTTCTTACATTGATGTCTCTATAAATGATGCACATCTTCCTCTAACAAATTATATAAAATGTTTTCCAGATAATTAGATTTATATGTATACAATATTTAACATTTTTAATTTTAAGATTTATATACAATACATTCATTTCTTTTGGTACATGAATTTTGACAAATGCGTAGCGTGTGTAAGTACCTCCACCACTAAGACATGGTTCTGTCACCCCCAGATTTGCCGGGAGCTGCCTGTTGGTCAAGCCTTTCGTCATCTCCGGCCTCAGTAACCAAGGACCTGTTATCTGTCCTACAGCTTTACCTTTCCCAGAATCATACGCAACACTTGAAAATGGAAACGTGAAACGTGCTAATGTAGTTTAGTCTCCATTTCCCCTGAAAATCACATGTTATAACTATGCTCTGCATGCTGGAGACCCATACGGATTCTGTCTGAAATTCCATGGGCTGTTTCATCTCTGTGCAATTTTTGTGGACAAATCAATATTTTCTCAAGGAGTCAGATCTAATCTTAGATCTTTGCTCAAAACATTATTAGGCTGTCTTGTATAAAAGTTTGTGCATTTGAAACAGTTAGTAGTGATAGAACAGATTACACTTTCTATTTTATATTGCTTTTTCAAAAGTCAGACAAGCCTCCTTGACAGTCTGGACTGAAACTATACTCATTGTCACGAACGAGGACTTTCCATAGCTTGGTGTACCCATGTATCTAGAATTCCTCATTCCCTCTCACCTTTTTTTCCTTTTCCTGTCTCCGAAACAGAGTATGTCCACTGAAGAAAAATATAAAATATTGACGAGCATGGCAGAGTTGGAAAGAGGACATAATTTAACTATTATCAATTCTTACACAGTGTGAAAATGGCTGACTGCCTGTAATTGATATCTAGACCTACTTTGGATACCACAATAATAATTTTGAAAGGTTGTTAATTTTTTCTTATACTCAAACATGACCTCTGACTTTGTCCTGTTTTGATCTGTATCACTTATTGAAAACATCACATCATATTTATTCTTTGCTTAAGTTTTGCAAAGGCCATTAGCCAAAATCAACAATGTTCTGATATAACCGAGTCAGTTTTGACTATTTGAATTAATTTAAATGCTAAAAATAGTTATAAAAAATAATTTGTGCCAGAGTTGAAAGGACATTATTGTTTCAGAAAATTGAGTAACTGAAAATTTACTTTTTATGATGACTGTCCTGTAATCTTATGCATAGTTGTGACAGCAAACAGTTGGAGCACCAGGGAGTCTCCCCCACAGGCCAAGATGGCAGTGGGGGGGGGGGAGGTCTTACACTGAGTGGCCAAATGCTGGAAATACGGATGGATAGGGCCCAGTGTGCCAAAAGCTGCAAACATAAATGGATAGGGCCTGAGCGCAACACAAACTAGAAGGATAATCGGATAGGAAAAAAAAGCCCTCCCCTCCACATCCCTGTAAGAATGGTGGGCTTGAGCAGGAAACGGGATGGTCTTGGAAAAGGGAGTGCACCCTTCTCCCAGGCTGTGTGGCACCTGCCTCAAAAACTCATGAGTTTCATTTTCACTGTGGCAGGCAGGTGAACCTCCATTTGTTCAGTTAAATATTTTCTGTTAACCCTTTGAAACATTATGAAAATCTCTGGAAGACTTATTTAAGTTAAACCTCTATTTTTGTGGAAGTAGACAATGTCCATTTTAAAAAGTTTTCTGTGGTGTTGAAATGAATGTAGACTATGTCCCCAGTGCCTTGGATGGTGACCATTGCAAGGAAGAGTAATTAATTAATTTGTGCATTCATCCAGGGAATTTTTACTGTGTACCTGTGCAGCCTCAGATACAATGCTAAGTGCTGGGGCTATAGAAAAATTTCATTATTTGTGTTCAAGGGGCTTATAATAACAACTACAACCTTCAAAGGTGTGTTTTTGAATTCATATATTCTTTCTTTCCTTCACCAGTCACATCTAATCAGTCACTAAGTTCTTTGAATATAACCCTCCAAATCGGTGCTCAACATTGGGCACAGGCTAAAAGCTCACCAGGGAGTTTTAAAAACCACTGATACCCACGTTCCACCCCGCACAGATCACACTTGGGAAATGCAGATAAAGTCAGTGTGCGGTCAAGAATGAGACCCACTGCTCTAGAGCAGGAGTGGGCAGCTTTTCCTGGAAGGGACTAGATGGTAAATATTTTAGGCTCTGTGGCTCTGGTCTTTGCTGCTACAATTACTACTTCACTCTGCCATTGTGACCGTATGCAAGAGACAATATGTAAACAAATGAGTGTGCACATCGTTCTCCAATGAAACTTAATTTATGGACATGATATTTCAATTTCAAATAATTTTTATGTGTCATAAAATGTTCTTGATTTTTCTCAGTCATTTAAAAATGTAAAAACTGTTTTTAGCTCATGGGCTGCACAGAAAGAAAGAGTGGGCCAAGTTTGGTCCATGGCCGTAATTGGCTAATTCCTGCTCTCTAACAGCTCAGAAAGCTAGCTGCTCATCAGGCTCACCTGTGACTTTTAGCAAAGCACCTGGCCTTGCCCCTGGAGGTTCTGACTCAGCAGGTCTGTGTGGTGCAATGGGGTTATACTGTGCAAGCAGATTTTAAGAATCCCTGTTCTGAAAATTTATTGAATCTTTCTTTTTATCTAAATTCCCACCAGTTTGCACTTTCAAGTCTTTATTACTTTGCACCTGCACTATGGTAATAGCCTCTACCTGTGTTTCCAATGTAGGCTCTCATTAATCAATCTTCTATACTGCCATAATTCTTACCTTGTTTCAAAACTTCCAATGGCTTCTGTTGCCTACAGGACAAAGTTTATACTCCTTAACAAGTTCTGCATAGCTTCTGCCCATGAACTTGTCTCCTCAGACTCTTGATTCTCAGCAAAAGGGACTATTTGCTGTTCACATTGTGCTATTTCTTGTCTGTATGCTTGGGGCTCAGGTTGATTTCCTGTCTGGAAGGCCTTTTGCTGCTGGCAAGTGTCTTCTTGTTCTTCAAGATGCAGGGGTGTTCTTACCTTCTCTGCCTTCATGTGTGGGTAAAATTTCTGGATTGGAGAGTCCTGCCCTGTGTTCTCTTGGCTCATTTATTTATCTTCATATAACATGTATCATGATATTGAAACAATCTGTTTATAAAAAATTATTTGAGATTAAGAACACGGTTTTATCTTTATATCATAGCACTTAGTGCAACATTTATTATGTAGTAAATGCTTTTGCTAAGTAATGCTTATTGACCTTTTATTTACAGTATGGGGTTGTTTCTGTATTCTCTATTCTGTAATATTCATAATAGAGAATACTCTGTATTCTCTATTATGTTTCATTGATCTTTTGTCTTGTTTTTGCTTCTCACCCAAGGATATATTCACTGATTTTAGAGAGAGGGGAAGGAAGGGAGGGAAACATCACTGTGAGAGAGAAACATGGATCCTTTGCCTCTGGCATGTGAAACTACTGGGGACCTGGCCCACAACCCAGGCATGTACCCTGCCTGGGAATTGACTCTGCGATCTTTCAGTTTACAAGAGGACTGCTCCAGCCAACTGAGACACATCTGTGTTTGAACTACTTGGATGTGAGACTGCCTAGGAATACTGTGTGCTGTAAGCTTAAAACAAAAACAGAACAAAACAAAGATGTTCTATCTTAAGTACTATAGCTTTATAATACTTGATACCTGGTAGTATAAATCTTTCAACTTTGCTTTCCTTCTTCAAGATTATCTTGACTGTTCTTGGCTCTTGTCTAAACATTTTAGAATCATTTAAATAATTTTCCCAAAACATCTTGTTAGGTTTTGAATTGGCATTATATTGACTGTATAGATAAATTTATTGATAATTAACATTTTTAAATAATATTGAGTCTTCTAATCCAGGAAAAGATATATTCTCAATTTATTTAGATCTTCCTTAATTTCCTTCAGTAATGTTTTTCAGTTTTCTGTGAGAAATTTTGTATGTTTTTCATGACACTTGTTCTGAGGTATTTGATGCTAGAGTAAATGATGGTATTAAAATTTTTAATTTTCTAATTACTTACTACTGACATACTGTTCATTTTTATTTGTTGCCCTAGTACTCAGGAGTCTTGATAAATCCATCCATTAATTCTAATAGTTTATCTGTAACTTGTCTGGGATTTTTAATTTATACAATAATGACATCTGCGAATGAGAGTTTTCTGGTCGTGCCAACTTGCTGAGAAATTTGAAATTTTATCAGGTTTTCCTTATTGGAATTATTAAGAAAATTATATGTTTCTTTTATATATTTCTTCTTTTATTCTCTTAATTTGGGAAATCACATTGATTGATTTCCAAATGTTAAGCCCTTGAATTCCTGAAATGAAATCAATTTTGTTATATAATATCCTTCTTATATATTTCTGGCTTTGGTTTTCATATACTATGTATATATAATATACATTATATATTACCATAAGTGTATCAATATATGACATGATATTTATATATTTAGGCTTTTTGCATCTATGTGCATGAAGGAGATTGGCCTATAATTTTCTCTTTGAAATATTTAGTTTTGATAACAAGATTATGTTGGTCTCTTTGCTTGACTTTTTGTAAGTTTTTCCTTACACTGTTCCCTAGAGAGTTGGCCTGTTTGAGTTTCTCTCATCTATATTCCTTTGTTATTTTTACTCAGACACACGGGAAGAGAGGCTGTGGGCATTCTCTGATGTTGTCCTTAAGCCTCAGTCTTAGGCAGGCACAGTGAACCTGGGTCCCGGGGGTGTGAGCTTCACAAGTGGTATTGCCCTTTCTGTAGGTGTGATACTGGATCTAAACATTTTCCCACCTCCCTTTTTGTTCACCAGATGCACTGGGTTTCTCTCCAATTTGGGTGCTCTTTCTTCTGAAGTTTAAAGTTTTTTTTTTTTTTTTTCCATAGGGAGAGGGGGGATATAGGTCTGGATGGAGTTTTGGCAGTGGCTGCTGCTCCCCTCCTCCAGAGGTCACGATGGAGGATGAGTTCTCAGGATGCTCCCTGATCTCTGTAAGCACCAGGAAACATTTCTGGAGGCAATGCCCACATGGAGGTGTAAACTCTTCTTATGTCCGTGGCCCCCAGGGGCTTTGCACTGTTACACTAGTCCGCACTCAGCCTTTAGAAATTTGTTAAAAATTTCTAGCTTCATCATCTTCCTGGCTGTTATGGACTGAATTGTGCCCCTGAAAAGTTCATATGTTGAAACCCTAGTCTACAAATGTAATAGTATTAGGGAGGTAATTAGGTTTAGATGAGGTCATGAGGGTGGGGTCCTCATAATGGAATTAGTGCCCTTAGAAGAAGAGATACCAGGGAATTTGATCTTTCTTTTTCTCATGGCCCTGTGAGGACACAGTGAGAAGATGCCCATCTGCAAGCCAGGAAGAGAACTTTTCACTAGAACCTAGCCATGCTGGCACCTTGGACTTCTAGCCTCTAGAACTGATAGAAAATAAATTTCTGTTTTTTAAGCCAGTAAGCACATGGCATTTTGTCACGGGAGCCCCACTGACTCATACACTAGCTTATGTGATATCTGTCCGCATCTGCTCCAGCGAAACAGATGCCAGGGTCCTGTTTCTCCTTGGAGTGGCCAACCCCTCGCTCTCAATTTGGGAGTGGTTGTTCTGTGACCTCAGTTCTTTGCCAGGTTCAAGAAAAATAATTAATTTTCAATTTGTCTATCTTTCTCTTGTTCTAAGGATGAGAGTGATGCTCTTTCCAGCTCTGTTTTCTCTGAGTTGAGCCAGCAATGTTAGTTAATGACCACTTGGCCCTAACCCACTCAGCAACAGGCTGTAATAAAAATTTTCTTCTGATGTAGTATTCAGAAAGTTAGCATTCTTCACAACAGAACTGCAATAGGGCAACCCATAATAGAAGAGTAAATAAAAAGTCTCCTCTTTAGGTACCACAAACATATTTCCTGAACTAATAACAGGGGCATTTATCTGGTACGTGGTCAGTAATGTTACCAAATGTGTATACAATAAGGGAGGCTGAGGCTGTCTTGGAAAATCTGTAAGCATAGGAGATGTAAGGTAGCATTGAAATGGATATGCCATGCAGACCCTTCTTGGAGAAACGACTTGCTGCTTAGCTGTGGAGAGAGCAATCAATGGACTGAGTATGCAGTCATCAGCTTCTTCTGCCCCAGCAGAAAGGCAGGAGTTATTTCTAATGGGCAGTGCTCATGCCAGGGCGCCCCACGGGGCTGGTCAAGAATCTGTTATTGTTGAATTGCAGTTCAACTTCTCCATCTGCCCAGTTCTGTTTCCTCCTCTTTTCTTTCATGATGTAGACCCCTAACAAATGTCTAGCACTCCAAACTCCTATTAGTATCCGCTTCCATAGAATGTAACCTGAAACAGACCTTGTACTTTAATTTTTTCCCTTTGTAGTTTTGTATCCTCATATCATTCATAGTGGTCATCACATTTTAAGTGCCAAAAAATGTGTTCATTGATTGTAGACTACTTTGAC
Organism: Anoura caudifer; assembly: GCA_004027475.1. NCBI lineage: Eukaryota > Metazoa > Chordata > Mammalia > Chiroptera > Phyllostomidae > Anoura > Anoura caudifer. Next base: position 8,431 of record PVKU01008078.1, on the reverse strand, counting down.
TGATTAGAATCAATTAGAAATGGAGTGGTTATCATAAATTTACTTTTTTGGGGTATGCTGTGTGTTACATTTTTTCACCCTTGACCCCATTCTTGACTATTCCTTTCCTCTCATTCTCCACATTCAATCCATCTAAATGTATCCATATTTTGCCATGTATAATGTGTACTTTTTGAAAGAAAAATAAGGATGTGCATCATACATGGATAGCACTAATTCTGTATCTATATAAGTGTTTTTAATTCTTTTATTTATGCTTATGTATTAAAAGTGTAACTCTAGAAAGCAATAACGATATCCATATGTTCAAAAGTAAATGCTAATATTCCTTTAAAATATGAAAAATGAGTATCTAAATATAAATAAATAAAAATTAAATTAAAAAATTAAAACAAAAGAATTTTTTCCCCTGAAAGTTTGGGAAACTTTATACACTGCAAAATACAGTATTTGAAGTCCTCCCTTCAAATTCTTCTATCCTTTTCCACCCCAAGAAATCCATTTTTCACAAGGAAATCAGATAGATCTTTTAAAAAATATGGTAGATCATATCTCTCACATAAACCCTTTGATAGCTTCCCATTGCAGTTAGAATAAAGCCCAAACTTCTTACTGTGACCCATGGGCTTTGTATGAACTGTCTGGGGCTCACTCCTCTGGCATTAGCTTCTCAATGTTCTTCCCTCCACTTCTTGTCTGCCTGTTTCTTGACATTACCTGTTTGTGCCTTAGGGCCTTCCCCTTACAATTCCTTTAACTAGAACATCATCAAATCGTTAGCTGGGTTAATCTCACATTTCAGCTCAAATAACACCTTTTCTGAAAGACTTTCTATGATCATCCTGCCAAAAGTAGATTTCCTCTTTTCATCATGTTTTCTTTGTATATTACTTTTTGGTATTTCAAAGGATCTCTCTGTTAGTGGCTTGTATCTGTCTTGCCCAAATAGAAATAGGCTGTAGGAGGTCAGGTCCCTTATCTATCTTGTTCACTCCTGTGTGCAGTTCCTAGAATAGTGTAGTTCCTGGCTTTATAACAGTTTATTGAAGTAATTAACAAATGCCGTAGTTGAATTTATTTACCTTTCTCCAAATGCTGGCGTATTGTAAACACAGATTGTCATAATCCTTAGAAGTACAGCGGTTAAGCATGTAGGCTTTTAAACCAGATTGCTTGGATTCAAATACCAGTTTTGCAGATTCCTAAACAGTGTGATGTTGAGCAAGTTACATATCTCTGCAAGCTTCTTTCCTTACCCTCACACTTATGGGGATCATACTAGTTAGCAACACCTCAAGGGTTATGGTTGGGTTATATGAGATAATCCAGGCAACCTATTGAGAACAAAGCAGGTACATAATAAGGGTTCATAAATATTAGTTATTAGTTGAAATGTAGGGATTTATGTGGAGATCTTACCATAAGTGTAGGTAGAACCAGTAGTCATCTGCATGGTAAGTGTTAAGGGATAGTGGAAAATTTCTCCTGCCTCAAGTGTTCTACATATCTGCTACATTACTTGACATTTTATTTTTGGGGATTTTAGTCATGGCTTGTCCTTACCAAGCAGCCGTGCAGGTTGGACAAGGAATGGTCAGTGCTGAATACAGAAGATAGAGTGTCCAGAGACTGGGGGAGAGCGGTGTAGAAGGAAACCAAAGGAGATTGCAGGTAGCAGGTAGACTGTCCCACGGAGATCCAGAGAGGGTGAGAATGTAAGTGAGAGACTTGTCCGTAGAAGGAGGGCCTCTCTCCGCAGAAAGACTTGGAGGAAATAAAATCCTCAGATGCAAAGGACCTGGATCTGGAATCCAAGTCAGACATTAAGGAATAAATAAAATCTAGTTCCTGGACTGGAGTATCAGATAGTTAATACCACTGGGGAGTCAATCAGAGGTCCTCAGGTGGAGTCAAGGGGTCTAACAGAACTCCTGTAAAGGGAACAATACAGGTCTCAGATTTGGTCATTTAGTTATAATAAAACTAGAGGCATTTAAGCGCTTGTATCCAAACAGACCATGGGGTCTTTACAGTGGAAGCATGGCTGGTACTGTAGTAAGAACTTGGGCTAGTCAGACACTGAGTTTCATCTCTGCTGTTTATACTTTGTCTTCCTTTGGATGGGTCACTTAACTCCTCTGAGCCTCAGTTTCTTTATCTGGTGAAAAAGAAAATAACTTATCTCATGGAAGTTTTTTTGGGAAGATTAAGTGAGTTAACATCTGAAACCATTCAGCAGAGTTCCGGGAATGCCACAGAAGCTCAGTAAGTGATAGTTTTTCACCCTATTATTGGTAGTGTATGTGTTAGGGTGAATGATTTTTGCATTTGCTCTGTTAATATCAGTTCTTTTTGCTTGGGAAGGGCAACACATTGTAGCAACAAGTGGTTTGATCAGGGGAAGGTAGAAGAAGAAGTAATATTGAATGTCAGGTCTAATGGAGTATCCAGTGGGATTCACTGGTATGCACTGGAGTATTTTGGAGCAGTTCGTTAGCACCTGGAAAGACAGCTTGCACATGCCTAGTTAACTCCTTATCTTTCCTTCCCCAGGGAACTGTTCTCTTTTATTTCCCTGCCCATATCACAGTGATTTCTTCCCATGATTATTTGATTACCAGCCATCTTCCTTACTACGCTGCCTACTCTGTGAGGCCCGGGAACCTATCGGCATGCAGTGTGTCTTCAGCATTAAAAGTGACCATGACTGCATCTAGCACATAGTAGGGGGCACCAGGATTAGGAAGAGGAACATTAAAAAATGTGAAGTGTTGAGATCATTTAAAACAAAATGTTCTTTCTTTATAGTTTTATGCAGAGCTGTCAAAATCGTTAAAATGCTGTGGAGATGTTGAAATTCATTTGAGAGAACTTGGAGATTCATGAACTCTTATCATTATCTACATCACAGGCATAATTTCTCTCCTGGAAGGTAATGCTATAGTTACTTACAAAGTCTCTGCTGGTATTAGCAATGGTACGTGAAATGCCAATAGGGCAATGGCTGTACTTTATGGCTGCTACAGGTGTTTTAAAGAGAATGAATATAATGATTATCTATATCTTGGCAAATTTAGAAAATGGTTTTTTAATAGTAATTATTCTACACGACCTATTTTTAGAAATACATGTATTTTTCACCAATTAAGTTACATTCACCAGAGTACCTAAGAGTGGAATCTCATTGTGAAGTGGATGTTGCATTAATGATAAATAAGCTTTTGTCTAAAAATATTAAGTTATGAGACTGATTGGAAAATGAGTATATAAATTCTACCATAAAAAGTATATTTACAATAAATTATGCACCTATACTAAAATTTATTAAGATTTTTTTATTCAGGCTTTAAAATAACCTGAAAATCAATACTACTTACCAGGACATTTTTATTTTTTGGCATTAGCACAAAATGGAAGGTTGTTAAACTTGAACAGCTAGGGATTTTTCTTGGAGTGGATGTAAAATATAACATCTTTTTTGATAAAATACCAAAAATAATGATGTGAAATTAAGTGAGTTCACTAGTTCTCAAATGAAAACAGTTCAGGGAAATCAATTCCTAAGAGGTAGACATGTAAGGGAAATTTTTGCACTCACCTATCTCAAATTGTTAGGCCATATGATGTTTTCCTAGTAACCAGTCTACATTTTTGAGTAATTCTTTCTATTATTTTGAAATGAAGCAAGCAAGAAAAAATATTTAACTTCACTAGAGTAAGTGAAATAAAAATTTTGTACATGCTTTTCTTAGCTAACATTTATTGACTCTCTACTATGCATCGGGCACTGGCCAAGTCCTTTAAATATGTTCTCACTGTCTTCATAACAGTTCTGGGTATTATTATTTCTACTTTATAGTTGCAGAAAGTAATGCTTGCCCAGGTCACACACTGAGTAGGAACAGCCTAAGTTTTTACTTAGATCTGAGTTTCCATTAAAATACGTTGTTTCCTCTAAATTAAAATTCTAAAAATGTTACCATGATAAATGTAATTGTTAAACTCTACAGAAATTAAAGAATCCAATAAAACAAAGTAGCTTCTTTTCTAATGTGTTTAGTTAATAATAATACTTACATGAAAAGATTTTTTTGTAAATATTTTTATACAAATTTATTAGATATTGGGTCACTATGGATAGCATCACTAATTTCCATCTTTTATTGGGGATAATGATCCATTACAGTGGTGACATTTTTATTGGATGGAGAAGAGAACGAAGACATTTTTTCAATGTAAACTTTATCAATTTCAAATCTTTTCCTAGTTGATTATGGGGTATTACCATTGATGAGATTAAGAGGCCTAAATAGACACATCAAAAAACTTCCTAACTTGGCTATTGGGCTAAAAGCTTCTCTATCTGACAGAGGAAGGTTGTTCAGTCCCTCGAACCAACAAGAACGGAATACTCTCAGGGACAGCAGGATCTCTCTGCTCTTGCCTTGTGTGGCACCTGACAAACAGTAGTGAAAAATTAGCAATTATCGGCATTTGTCAACTCTCTGGTTCTGTGGCAGGAAAACGGAAACAGCAGCAATCATGCTCAATTTAAGTCTCTCGCGATGTCAGGCTTTTCACGGACTCACACGGACATCAGAAGAGACTCGAAAAGGTTTACAGATGTGCAGTCAGCTATGACAGTGATGCTGCCAATGTGGCTCATGGATCAACTAACTATTAAGATATCAAACGCGATCCCTGTAGCTTGCTGACAGCTGGTTCAATTGTTTGCACCTGTTTCCCCTGCATTACACATGTGTCTGGAATGGATTATTCAGGCTTGCTCTAGACACATTTCACCTTTCCTCACTGTGACGTCCTCCAAGGAGCATCACTGCTGAACAACAGGCAGCTGTCTGCAAGGGCCCACAGGAGGAAGAAGCCAGTACGCTTTCGAAAATGACTCTGGGATGTCAGGCTGACAAGGTTATCATTTAAGGTTGGTTCTTGATAACAGTTAAAACTGACGTATGAACAATGCTTGCTTTCTCTATGAATAAGGAGAGAGCTGTGTGATTTCATGGGCTACTTGGCCCTTGCCTCCTCTTTGGATAAGTGTCACGATTTGCTCAGCCATCCTGAATCTGTTGTGGAAATACATAGGAGTATAAGTAACTAAATCAATGAGCCACCCCCATGGGGTGAGATTCCCCCAGTCTCCCAAACGTTCATACTCTCTCACTTTCAGAGGCAAATGCACCATGAAACTGATGAAACCTCCAGCTTCGAATTCCTGCAGTTTCATGGGCCAGCTTCTGAGAGTTGCCCTAGCAAGGGGTTCACATGGTTACGTATTTTTGTAAAATGTGCAAAGCTAGGACATTTTAACCACAGTGGGTTAAGAGTGGTGTTTCTTTCCACGTTGACTCCTCTTCTGCCACACTTCCCATCATGTGATGTGGAGCTGCATGGCTGTGGGCGCTTTTAGTGTCTGCTCAGGGGAAGCTGAGTTGGGGACACATTTAGTTTGGGTTTAGTGGAATATTTTTATGTGGTTTGCAGTCACTTCCGTTTTAAGTTATTGCTGGCTTCCAGGAATAGTCCTACTGTCCATTATTTATGTCTAATTTTGAATTCATAGTTCTATGTTGTTTTTCTTAAGGAGGACCCTTAAATTGTAAAAGCTTCAGGCCCCGCAACACCTGATAGCTCCTGCTTGTTCCTTATAATTGGCTACTGAATCCTGTCAATTCCGTTTAGTGCTAAGCTGGTAAACTGGCTCTTGAAACACAGAAACCCCTGATTTATAGTGTTTGCTAATTTCTGTGGCCAGTTTCCATTGCTGATTCCAGGATACCAATGGAATCAACAACCAGCTCACAAGAATTTTAACAACCAGCTCACAAAGTTTCTGAATATGTAACAGCTGATCCTCGCAAGCTGGTACAAGATGGCGTCAGTGTGCCACGAATTCTCCCTCAGAAGTAGTTCTATAAACTGGCCTCTTTTCTTGTCTGCATTTCTAACTGCCTTAGTTCAGACTTTCATCTCTCTTCAATCCTGTTTTCCCAAGACCATGTAATAGCCTCTCATCCTGTTTTTAGCTACCTGGCTGTTCTAAGCTCAGTTGTCTTATAAAATACTGCCAGATTTACTTCTACAATTCCACTTTGACCATGTAAGCCTCTTGCTTTAATCCTCTTCTGGATTCCCTATTATCCATAGCGTAAAACTGAATTTCTGAGCTTGTTTACAGTTCCTTCGTGTTCTGGCTCTTACCTGTCATCTGGCCTCATCTCCTTCTGTAGCACCAGGCTTCCCGTGAGAACCAAACACTTCCCAAACACGCTGCAACTATCACTTTCTTGTGCCTCTGTTCATGGCATGCCTCTGCTTGGATTCTGCTTTCTTCCTTTCTCTGCTTGGCAAACTCCTACACGCATGTCTACACATTGGCCTGCTTTTCAGTCTATGAAAAGGTTTCTCTAATTCAGAGGCCAACTGAATTCACTGAATTCACAAAAGTTCACTAGAAGATCCAGGACAAAAAGAGGAACAAAAGAACAAAATATCCCCATATAAGGAGTAACATTTCTCCAAATTTCCTGTGCACCTGACCAAATAGTACTTAGTAAAATGTTGTCTCACTATACAAGACCACTCCCTTCATTACTGACTCTAAAATAAGTTACTCACTATTGCAGAGATAAAGAAACTGAGCTTGGTTATGGGTCCCCAAGCCCGGAATACCAAAATTTAACCTCAGGTTTTCTGCCCAAATCAGCTTTCAGGGGTAGTCATTAAAATAACACTTTCTGCCTGCTGAATCTATAAGCTGTATCACATTGTGACATTTAAAAACCATTCTGTGTCTCCACTACTTTTAGTTGCATTCCCTGCGAAGATTGCTCAACTTCATAAGGTTCTTAGGTCCTCCAGCAGGATTCTTTCCATACTTTTTATAGCAGTCACCAGGATGTATGTAATCGTCTTTATGAGCTTACCTCCCATGACTAGAATAAATGCTCTCCAAGAATAAGCACCATGTCTTGTTGATCTTGTTATCCTCAATGCCTGACAAAATGGTCCTCCAATAGCATATAGGGTGTTCCCTCAAAAGTAAGTGTTGAATAAAGAATGGATGGATGGATAAATGAATGAAAGGATGAAGTAGGCAAGTCAGTGGTCAAGGTAAGAGGGGCACACTTTTCCATGTCCGTACAAGTGGCAGTCAGAGTATTCTGCTTCCAAGTTGATAGAATGGAACTACATCTCTGGAAATAAACAATGGAAGCTCTTGTTTTTGTAGCTCTTAATGCTTACAAATGTAATGCCTATATGAAATTAATCCTTGTTCTTGGTGTGATAAATTTTAAATATTAAAACAAAGAAAGATAGTAGGGATAATAGGAGGAACTTTACTAGGACAAAAGCCTAGCTTATGCATGTGGGGATACATAATAAACATCTAATGCATACTAAGTATTGTTCAAAGAAAGGGGGTGAACAGGGACAACTTGGGGCAGAGGTGACCGTCTAAGAGATGAGAGAGGGAAAAGCAGTGTGCAAAAGAAATGCAGAGGAGACTATTGTGGTAATAAAGAAATACTTGCTATGGAATATGTCGGGAAAAACTGCATAGGGTACAGGAATTAAGGACAAAATGAATATTTACAACAGAATGGTATCGAGTAAACGAACTCAAAAAAGTGATAGGAATTTCTGAAGTGAGTGAGAAGTCAGTTGTAGGCGCTAATTTCATGGACTGATTTTACACTTAGGCCCGTCCAGGTAATCCCTGTATTGTAGGACCAACCGACTACGGACTGACTTTACATCTGCAAAATCCCTGCACAGCGGTACTTAGTGTTTGCTTGAAATAGTGCTTGTGGGAATCTTAGGAGGCAATTCTGCTTATCACAGTCACCTTCTTAAGATTTCCAATGGTAATTTTGACTAGGGTTGACTTTCGTATTTGACACTTATTTTAAAATTCCACACTCAAGTGAAGTCTGGTATCATGGTAGATATTTTGCTTGGGGTTTTGAATTTTTTTTTCTATTCTCAAAAATCACTTAAAAAATATAGAAAACTAGAAGTCAGCAGATGGGGGTTATAGGAGAAGTAGAAAAGACCAAGCCTGTAACTAGTAAGACTTTAACTTTTAACACTCTCATCAAGAACAGGCAGTATCTAATGAGACGTGCTGGATGACTTGTGAGGAGGGAGGATGAAGAGCCACAAGAGAAGCATTGGGAGGGAGATGTCTAATGGGTGAACTTCATGGCCACCAAAGGACAGCTTAGTTCATCTCTTACAGTTACCTACCACTTTGGTATCTGGGCCGTAGGCTGCCCCTCCTTGCCTTAGCAAATTCTGAGAGCCATTAAGGTCAATGAAATAGCATGATTTGTTAAAAAGTAAAGAACCCTTAAATCCCCTCAAAGTGATATCAGTCTGTGCTAATGGAAGCATTATGTTCTAAACC